>CAUZXS010000461.1:2500-30217 GCA_963585895.1 Sepioteuthis lessoniana
AAGTGCCAGACTGCCCCGACTTGACACGTGCCAAAAATAAACTCCGTCCTGGGATAATATTTTATGCTGCATCACATATGCTTTCAAATGGGGGCTCACGTCCAGGAAAATTAATAAATGATAATATTTATTTCCTGTGGTCATATGACAATTCCTGCTGTTTAAATTGCCCTGGGAGACCGAAAGGAATATTGTTGAAACAGTCCAGATTACCCGTTGATATAACTGTTTGGGAGAAGAATGGACATAATTGAAAACTTCTTAGAAGAACCTTCCATGAAAAGTTGTAGAGGCTAAGAAAAAGCGAGATAATAAAAATTGGCGAGAAGCTCGAGTTAAATGTTCAAACATCTATGAGAAAAGATGAACTCGTTAGAAAAATAATTGAACACATGGTGGACAAGAATCTGTTCGAAGAAACAGCATTAGAAGAGCTACCGAGGGAAATAGTAAAAATGCCACCAGAGCAAATTGAACTGGAGAAAGTTCAAATACAAACCCGAATGGAATTAGAGAGAAACAGGATGGAGCTGGAGAAAGCTAAAATTCAGTAAGAAACGAGGTTGCGAGAGGTTGACTTAGCGAGAAGAGGATGCGAAGGAAGCTATGACAGCTTCAAAGTAACGAAGCAAGCGAGGCTAGTCCCAAAATTTGAAGAAGCCAATGTGGATGAATACTTCGCACATTTTGAGCAAGAGAATGTTGGTCAATGTTACTTCAAACTGTACTGACAGGAAAAGCCCAGAGGGCATATGCAACTCTGCCAACAGAAAATTGCCCCCGACTATGAATTGGTGAAAGCGGCTATTCTCAAAATCTTCGAGTTGGTTCCAGAAGCTTATAGACAGAGGTTTCAGAATGCAGAGAAAGAAGGAAAACCAGTCTTATGTGGAATTTTCTGCGGGAAAAGGCGAATGCGCTTGAGAAATGGTGGTGACTCTAAGAGGATAGGTAGCTAATATTAGCTGAAGAATTTTTAAACTGTGTGCCAGAGAAAAACAGGGTTTCACCTGAGTGAAAGGAAGAATGATCTGAGTTATGAAATGGCCACACTAGCAGATGAGTACACCCTCACACACCAGAAAACAAAACGAAAGAATTTCCCACTGATGTGCCCAGTCGATGTTGGTTTTCGAAAGGGATCGTTAATTCTGCAATGATTACTTTTTTTTGAATTAACTGTCCAAATGACAAGATTTGAACGCTGCCAAGTTGATGTTATTTTCCATTGGAAAAAGCGAATTGTCAGTCTACGTCAGCAATAACGCACCAGTCCGTGCAACCACCAAGCAATGTTGGTTTGTGCCTATTATTTCTACGTAGAGTTTTTCGAAATGTTTCCTTCTTTAACAAATTGTATGTTTGTCTTTATACATGAAATTTCATTGGCAGTTTTCATAAGAATTCAAATTTGTTATCAATAATAATGTAAATCCCCACAATACACGAAAAAAAGCGTAGCAAAGCCTCGGTCACTGCTATTCCCTTCCACTTACTGATCGTCACCGGTGGCAAGATCTTTTTAAAACAATTAAAAGATGGATTTCTCTTCATTGATAAATGTGACCTCATTGCAAAAGATAAACTGTGGTGTGTTTATTTTGGTTTAATCCCAAGATTAGCATGGCCCAAGCAGATATATGAGGTATTGCTTTCGAGAATTGAAAAAAAATCAAGAGTTTAATCAGTAAGTTCCTAAAGAAATGGTTGGGAGTTCCTAAATCCTGAACAAATGTGGCGTTATACAGTTCCTCAACGAAGCTGAAACTACCAACAAAGTCACTTGTTGAGGAATTTAAATTAGGTAAAGCCCGGCTGTTCCAAATGTTGTGTGACTCTGTGGACCCACTGGTGAAAAGTGCACAACCTGCCATAATAACAGGTCAAAAATGGAACGCAAAACATGCAGTGGAGATGGCAGAATCTTCCCTCAAAATGAAAGAAGTAATCGGCTCTATGGCAACTGAGAGAGCGGGATTTGGTCTTCACCCACAAAGGTGGTGGTCAAAAGAGACCACAAAGAATAAATGAAGAATGGTTTCGGAAGAGGTTCATGATTTTGAGGAAAGCAAACATCTTGCCATAGCTGTGGCGCAACCCAAACAAGGTGCATGGACTAGGTGGGAAAACACCAAGTTCAGAAACTATCACATGGAGTGACATCAAGCAAATGGAGCCTAAACAATTAGGTTTCCTCATTAAAGCAGTTTACAACATATTACCTACACCAGTAAATTTAAAACTCTGGGGGTTAACTAACCTTTGCAAAGCATGTGGGAAGATTGCTAACCTCAAAACACATCCTAACTGGATGTCAGTATTCCCTAAGAAGTTACACGTGGAGACATAATGAAATCTTAGGAATTATTGCTGAGATGGCAAAAAATGTGTTTTGCAACTGCCAATGCAATTTCAAGTATACAATTTGTTAAAGAAGGAAGCATTTCAAAAACTCCACATAGAAATAGGCACAAACCAACATTGCCTGATTGTTGCACGGACTGGGCCTGCTATTGCCGACATAGACCAGCAACTTGCTTTTCCAATGGAAATAACATCAACCCACCAGGATCTAGATTTCATCATTTGGTCAGTTAATTAAAAAAAAAGTTACGATTGCAGAATTAACGATCCCTTTCGAGACCAACATCGACTGGGTGTATCAGTGAAAAAGTGGAAAAGTACGAAGACCTATGTGAACAGTGTACTAAGAATGACTGGTCAACAGACATATTTTCTCTTGAGATTGGATGTCGAGGTTTTATTTCAAATGCAACCTCTACATTTTTAACCAAAATCGGACTTTCACCATCAAAGAAGAGGGAATATATAAAAAAGACCCAAAACAAGACTGAACGGATATGGCATTCATACAGATCAAACACCATCCAATAAAGTCTGGTAGTATTGTGAGATACTGCTGGGGCGCCCTGAGTTAGTAGTAATGACGCTTCAGCCCTAAAACCATGCCTAAACCCAGGGTCATCATCTGATGAAGACTTTAATGGAAGCAAAACTGTTTTTTTTTTTGTTTTTTTGCAGCCAGTTTATGTATATGATTTTTTTTTTAATGTATGAATATGTATGTATATATATGTATGTATATGTATATACAAATTTTATTAAACATAAGACATTTTTCTGTCTACATATTTTCTTCTGGATCTGTTCGTATTGCCGTATTGCTTTTATCGTATTCGGCGGGAATTGATTTATGTATTGTCCATAGTTGTATGTATCCCTAGTACTTTCTGCCCGACTTTGGGCCATCATCAGGGGAGGATCTATTACAAAAGTGATGTAACTTTTGTTTTTGCATATTACTACTATGTAAGAGCATCTTTACTGTTGAAGAGTATAGCGTTTGTTTTTAAATGGGTTTCTATAAATAGTGTCAGTAGCTAAAGACATTTAAGTACATTAGCACTGGTTTGAAAATTAATTCTATTAAGTGTCGGTTGCATGTTTCTAATATGTTGTGCTTCGAGAATCTGTAGTTTTTGTTAATTATTTTGATGTTCTAATATGGTTGTGCTGTCAGTGAGAATTTTCCGTAATTGTGTTGTTGGGCATGAATGTTTTTTTAAAATGCTGAGCTATTGATCTTGTATCAGAAAGGTGCATTGTAAGTCTCCTAAACAGGTAGTTGAGGTTAAACCAACATATATATTATTATTATTATCAGAGATACAATCTCCTAAAGGACATTTAAATTTATATATAACGTTGGTTTTTTTGCAAAACTCCAATCGAGGGAGAGGAATTATTTCTAATGACTAAATTCGAGGTTTTAAACTTATTATAATATATAATAAGTTTAATTTTTTTATTCAGATCAGTGGGGAGTATGTTTTTGTGAATCAATGTTTTCAATATTTTTTCATCGGATTTATAATTGTAGTGCATTTGGTTACGATAAAAAAGTTTGATATATGTTTGTTGACTGGATGGAGTAGAACTCCACAAACTAGATAACAGACTTTCCGTAATCATTAACAAAAGTGATTACGAACACAAACTTACACTTCAAAAAAAGCTCAACAATCTCTACAAAGGACATCTACTTATTCCTAATAATATTGATAAATTTATCAATCTCTCAGACTGTAATTTAACTCCACAACAAAAAGATTTCCTCAACTTAGGACCCAACTGCCAATTATTCCAAGGATATACCAGCATCAACAAAAATACAGAAATTGAAATTTTATACCAAAATATTTTAAAACTCCAGGATAATAAGGTAATTTCAATCAGACCTGAATTCTGTGATCTTCTTAAGGCTGAAGCCATCAAAAATAGATACAATAAAAAACAACCTACATTATTAACACATCAACTAAAAACTGCTGCTAAAGAATTACGCAACCACCCCAACATCACCATAAAAAAAGCTGATAAAACAAACATTTTTGTAGTACTCAATAAAACAGATTACTATTCAAAACTACAAAATATCCTCGATGACCATACGAAATTCAAAAAATTAAATAAGAATCCCACCAACCAACTAAAATCAAAAATTAATAAACTAATCACTGCTAATAATGCCGAACTTAATAGCACAAAACTACCCAAAATAATTGGGGATTATAAACCCGGCTATCTTTACGAGACCGTAAAAATACATCAATCTAATCATCCTCTACGCCCTATTATATCACAAATACCTACACCAATTTATCAACTCACAAAAACAATAAAACAGCTTATTTTACCATACTTACCTAGCAAATACAACATAAAATCTACACATGAATTAATTCAAGTTCTTCATACAATTAAACCCAATAATGGCCTCACTCGATGTAGAAAATTTATTTACTAATGTACCTGTTAATTAAAGAATTGATATTATTATGAATAATATTTATAATAACCTATCTCTTCCTACTCTTAAAATCAACCCTAATATACTTCGAAAACTACTCCTAACATGCACTACTGAAGTTCCATTTTATGACCATCTTGGAAATATTTACGTTCAGACAGATGGCGTATCTATGGGGTCTGTCCTGGGCCCGATTTTCAGTAATTTCTACATGTCTGATCTCAGTCCTTAACTTTACTCATGAACTAAACAAAAACAATAAAATTTCCTTTTTAGGTGTTCTCATTGATGCTAACAACAATAATAACTTCACTACCTCCACTTACAAAAAACCCTCTAGTAATAACTCCTGTACCCTCAACTTTAAAAGTGAATGCCCCTTCAGATATAAAAAAGCAATTATTCATAATCTAATATCCCGTGCCAAACTAATCTCCTCCTCCAAAACAATATGATAAGTTTAAAACCTCGAATTTAGTTATTAGAAATAATTCCTCTCCCTCGATTGGAGTTTTGCAAAAAACCAACGTTATATATAAATTTAAATGTCCTTTAGGAGATTGTATCTCTGATAATAATAATATATATGTTGGTTTAACCTCAACTACCCTGTCGAGGAGACCTACAATGCACCTTTCTGACACAAGATCAATAGCTCAGCATTTTAAAAAAAACATTCATGCCCAACAACACAACAACGGAAAATTCTCACCGACAACACAACAATATTAGAACATCAAAATAATAAACAAAAACTTCAGATTCTCGAAGCACTACATATTAGAAACATGCAACCGACACTTAATAGAATTAATTTTCAAACCAGTGCTAATGTACTTAAATGTCTTTAGCTACTGGCACTAATTATAGAATTACGTTTAAAAGCAAACGCCATAATCTTCAATGGCAAAGACGCCCTTACACAGTAGTAATATGCTAAAACAAAAGTTACATCACTTTTGTAATAAATCCTCCCCTGATGATGGCCCAAAGTCGGGCAGAAAGTACTAGGGATACATACAATATGGACAATACATAAATCAATTCCCCCCGAATACGATAAAAGTAATACAGGAATTCGAACGGATCCAGAAGAAAATATGTAGACATAAAATGTCTATTACGTTTAATGAAATTTGCATATATATATATATATATATATGGAAACGTATGCCTATCTAAGAGCAAAATGAATTAATAAATCCTTTAAAAAAATTCAAATTTCTTCATAGACCGACTCATTTTAAAATAATTTTTTCTCTTCTTGGACCTTTAACAAATTATTTTTTATACATTTATATATAATTTTTCTATTCATGTGTGTATGTGTGTGTATCTTTATATGTATATTTATATTTGAGTGTGAGTTGAAAAGTAATGCCTTTTTCTTTAGTACAGGAATAATTACGGACACAGGAACATGTATCATATTTCAAAATGAACCTGGTTCTCTATCGATCACATCCGTACTTCTCAAAATAGTCACCATTTCTATCAGTAGCAAGGTTCCACTTTTGAATGAGAGCATGTCTCTCTGTTTCATAAATTCTGTTAACTGTTCTGTGAGCCACTTTATCAGTGTAGTTTTTACTTCTTCATCACTGGCATAATGTTTGCCTCTTAAACCCTCTTTTTTGGTGCTGAAGAAATGATAGTCTAAAAACCCTAAATCTGTGAAGTTTGGTGAACACGGTTAAATTTTCTGCCCGAATGAGGTTATTGTGTCTCTTCCTAATTCTTTTGTGTCGTCAAGCATTGTCATTCAAAGGAGGACATTATCCATATTCACTAAATTTAGCTCTTTTGGTGTTATGTCTTAGGAAAGGAACATGGCAGCTTGTGTTCAAATTCTGGACATGGCTGTTTTCATTTCTTGTTGCACTAATATCCTTCATAAAAGTATGTATCCAACATTTCTCTCTCCCACTACTAGCAAATAGTTGGCCATACTGGGCTCTTTAATCTGGGTATGGTAAGCTATTGGAAAAGTCTGAATTCAAACCATTTAAATTCCACTTAAAAATTGAGTATGTGTTTTTTCTTATTCCTACTGGATGGATTGTGTGAATATATACATATGTACATGCAAAACATAATCGTGATATTGATGGATTAAGGAATTAAAATTGTTTATGTCAGACTAGACTTCCTTTGGATGAAAGTTATGAAGAGTTTAAGAAGATTGAATTATATAATTACTGTTATTCTGTAGTAGTGGAAGTCATTTAAAAATTTGTGTCACTTGTAAAGAATTTCTTCAAGAAAGTATCCTTAAGAGAAAATACAAATATGAATCAGCATTAATAAATATAAAAATAAAAAACATGAGTCTGACTTAAAAAATTTTTTTCTTAGCTATTACACATTTATTTTATGATAATTTAATTTTGTATCTTACCATAGCCCGGCTAAAATAACTAGAGTTTTGTTAGGGTATTAAAATGTTTTTCTAACTTTGAGAAAAATGCATTTTTTAATCCACTTAGCAACCTAATTGTGTGGCATTTATATTTTGGATCATAATTCCTCAATGGAGATAACTATTAATACTAGAGTACTTTCTCTTACAGTTACAATATAATTTCTATGAATGATTTGTAATTTGAGATCAAGCTTAATGGCTACTAAAAGTAATCTTAAATTTTAATGCTTACATGTCTCTAACTGTTGTCCTCATCTTCATATATTATCATTGTTTTATCCACTGTACCCTCTCATCTTCTTCAGGTGTTTTTTGTTTTAAAGAAAATTTCAAATCAAGTCCTTTATTCAATCCATGGATGGTTCTCATTATTCTGTTCATACTTTGTGATAATTATGAAAATTTTTTTAAGTGTACTTGCTCTGGTTAAAGAAGCAAAATAACGTTAGGTTTAAGGATCTTAAAAGTGGCCTCTGATTTATCCCATGGGACAATGACCTAGATCGTAAAAATTTCTTTTGATCTTATTGTTGGAGTTTGCCTGGAAGTTAAATGTTAAATCACTGGCTTCAGCTGAAAGAAAATTATCATTACATGGCCAAAATAATTAAGAAATTGAATTAACTGATACAAGATATCTCCAGGCATATTAGTCTACCCCTGAGGATTGATTAAAGGTTTTGATTTCAAATTCTTTCAAAGTTTTCCAACTATAATAGAAGATACCAGAAGAAAGCTGGAGGATACATTGCTTAAGCATTGAGAATATAGAAACCAAGATAAAGACAATAATCTGTAAATCATATGATTACTATGAATAGTTAGTAAACTGCTTGTGAAAAGTAATCTTAAATTTCAAATTAAATTTCAATATTTTCAGATTTAATGTATTAAATTTTAATTTTTTATTTTTGAGCATTTGTATTTGAATAAAATTAGAACATTTTTTTTCCTTATTCCTTTTTCCAGAAAAAAATGATTTTCCTATTGACAAATACTGGAAACTAATTTGTCATAAAATGTATTTTGCAATATTTCTCTATTTTATGTCTGCTCAGTATATGATTTTTGTTTTTGTTGTTGTTAAAGTTTTATCCCTTTCATGCCTGAATTCTAACAACATACAAAAAGAATAATCACTGCTAGTTTTAAATAATTTACAAAGGGGTGCTGAAAGGTTCTCAATCCAACCAAGAAGGAAATGACTATATTCATTAATTTTTTTTTTCAAATGGTTACAGAAACTTGAGAAATGATATGCCAAGTGTGATGAACTGTGGAATGAATATGTGGAATAGCATGTATGTTTCATGGCATGTGGTCATTCTCATATTGGTCAGATTGAGAACTTTTCAGCATCACTGGTATTTTGCCCTGTTGCATTGGCTATGCATTTATGAGTTTTTTTGGGTTTTTTACTCAATGAAAGTTTTTTGTTTTTAATATGAAAAATTCATTTTAGAGTTGTGATAAGAAATCGTTCAGGCATAAAAGGTGTTCATTCACCTGTTGCGCTTGTGCTGTATGATCACCTGTTGTTGACTGCTCGGTGTGTTTCAGTTGCAGGATGGCGTTGTACGGCGTCTTCGATGGTCATGGAGGAGCTCGAGCTGCCTGCTTTGCCTCAGAAAACCTGCACGTAAATCTACGAACGGTCTTCCCAAAGGGTAATTGAACTTCATGCTACTGTAGGCATCAGGCATTACCATTCTCCCATTCTGACTAAAGAAAACTAGAAATTCTTAACCTGCACCAGTGAGAGGATCCATGAACCCCAGACACACAAAAAAAAAAAATAAAAAGGTCCGTGGAATTACATCTGGAATTCTAAAGC
This sequence comes from Sepioteuthis lessoniana, assembly GCA_963585895.1. Lineage (NCBI taxonomy): Eukaryota > Metazoa > Mollusca > Cephalopoda > Myopsida > Loliginidae > Sepioteuthis > Sepioteuthis lessoniana. Next base: position 11,588 of record CAUZXS010000461.1, read on the forward strand.
TGTTAATACATGAAAGTAGGTATTTGCTTGGTCTTGGCCTTGTTTCACATAAGGCCATGTTTTCTGGAGCATTATATTGCACCAACCTTCTGGAGAAAAGGCAGATTTGGTGATTATCGTGGAATTTGAAGATTGAAGGATGCATCTGGAAAAAAGTTTGTTACTAGTGTGACCTCAGGAATACATGCTATGTGGGGAAGAAAATTTTGTTTGTTTTTTATTTTTTTAGCCCTTTTGGAGGTTGAGCAATATTTTGTTGTCAACAGACATTTTTGTCATTTTATCTGCCTACAAAAGGTTTAAGGTATTGAATGGGTTTTATGAAGTAAGACATGGGTTAAGGCAAGGGTTGGACAACTACAGCTTGAGAGTCAAATTTAACCCACTGGCTTTTCAATATGCAATTTGATATTGTTCTGAAATATTTTTTAGAATTATTTTCCCTTTCGTATTAATTAAAAGCACATTTCAGCAGCCATTAAGCTTAATGTTGAGTCACATCTTACTTAGGGAGTTTCTATTTTGATTAATTGCAAACAAATAAGAGTAAGTACTCAATGAATAGTATTTAATAGTTATTCCCTTAAAAAATTATAATGATCAGAGTAAGTGTAAACACTAACCCTACTTTATTATTATTTAGTTGCAAACTGAACTGGAAATTGCTATGTTCTCTCAGCATTTTAATGCTATTACACTAATATATTGCTATATTGTGGTACAATACATTGAAAGATCAAATAGTAAAATACAGATTATGTATAAAATTAAAAAAATCTCTTTTCTGATTTAAGTATAAATGAAAATTATAATATATATAATTAATACATTCAAATTTCTATTTTATTTTATGAAATATAAAAAATACAATACTTTTAATCTTAATCCAAGAAAAAAAAATAGGATAAGATTAAATTTTTTAAATTCCACAATAATAAATAGTTACATATAGGAAGGATGTTTATTTTTTTTTTACAAAAAAAGGTTTTTGCACAACAATGTCAGCATTTGGCACAATGCTCGAAGACATTTTCAAAGATGAAATGTACTAAATTTTCATATATGCTGGACTTAAATTTTCAACTTTTACTATCAGATAATTTCAAACTTAATAAATTTAACTTTATTTTATCAAAAAAATTGTATTAGAATTTATGCTTGGTGTTGCTCCTGATTGAGGCTGTTTGCATTACAGTATGAGTCTTAAGTCTTTATGAAAAGAAATATGTGCAATGATACAATTATGGTCCCATTTTTACATCTTATAAAGTCTTTACCTTACCTCTTTCACTTCTGTCAATTACCTGGGTTATTTGTCCATCTCTACATTGTTTTATTGTAAAACCATAATACAGCAAGAATTGCACAATATAGCCAGAGTTTTGTTAGTGTAATAGCATTAAAATGCTTAGAGAACATAGCAATTTCCAGTTCAGTTTGCAACTAAATATCAAGAATATCCCAATTGTCTGTGGGAAGGAAATGTAGAAGAATATTTCATTTGATTAAGAGGAAGTATATCTCCCTTGACTGTGGGAAGTATGTGTGGATGAGCAAAATGTTCAAACAAATGAATAGATGAACCAGGAGAACTCTGATATAGATGAGTCCATTTCTTTATTTGTTATTTATTATCAACTTTATCACAATGGCTATGACAACCATTAAAGCGAAGGAAAAAATGCCAAATTTAAAAAAATTTGTGCTGTAAATATTATTTAATTCTCACTGTTCCAATTCATTTTTAGATTTAGAAATACTGGAATGTTTCATTAGCTGGTTATGTAACAAGCTAATCCTTTGCAAATCTGTTCTCACATCTTTCTATTAGCAAGTAAAAATAAAATGTTGACAATTTCAGAAAATACTCTACTATCAAAAACAAGTAAACTTAGTTCCCATGCTGTAAAGGTTAATATTGGTTTAAAATAGATTGAAAATAAAAAGAATATTACTAATTGGATCCAATCTTCCCCCTGCTCAAAAGTTTGTTGACTCCTTGGTTAGAGCATTCAATTGAAGACCTACAATTCCTTTTATGGTAATGAAGATCTACTATTTCCTATTTGTTATTGTAATAATCTCATTTTTTTAGTTGCCTATTATATGCATCAAGAAGATTGGAACAGACTGTTCTCTTTGTAAACTGGCCAGCAGTTGCTTTCAATAAATGAATTTATATCTGATAATTCAACCAATTGTACAGTAACTTTAGTTTGATTCACTCAATTAAATACTATTGACGTCACTCAACTGGCAACTATTTATACACAGGCTAAAATAGAAATTGCTGGAGGTGACCTTACTCTAGCAATGAGTGGTCTTCAATCAACAATTTAATATATTTACAGCTGATATAAACATTTCTGAAAAGATAATTTGTAATGATTTTTTTAAAGGAAAAGAATAATTATTGAAATATCAGGGTGAAATTTTTACATTAATAATAGCATAGTACCCATAAAAAATGGGATTATTTTTGTATGGATTAGTACTTCTGCTTAGAATCAGAGTGTCACTGCACTCTTCTTCAAAATACCATTCCCTGATCCCTAATATGATTACTCAATATTTGATTTGGGATCCACATGCAGTACCTGTACCTACTCAGGTATGTTTCCATTTTTGAGTGTGATGTGGTAAAAAGCAATTTTTGCTTGGTTCTGAGGATTACAACTCATGGCAGTACCTCTAGATTGCACTCTTAGGGGAGTGGACTGGAATAGTCTCATGCTTTTGCAATATAGGGACGGTAATTTTTAACTTAGCATGTGGGACCTTATGTTAAATTGAACATTAGCTAACTTTGCCTTCATACATAGGTAAATAAATATTAGGATCAGAGTGTAGTATCTGTGGGCTCTGTAAAAATTATAACACTTTCTTTATCTCTCATAAATGTATATATATATATATATATATATATATATATATATATATATATATATAAATTATCCAGTTCACACCCTCTGCTCACGCCTATGAACGAATGAGTTCCACTTTGTTTTTTATTTTTATGTTTTTTATTTTTTTATTTTATTTTTATTTCTATCTTTGTTTTCTGATTTTTAATTTATTTAATTTTCCTATTGATCTTCTGAATACGAACTGTAACTCCTCATTCGCATCACATCTCTGGGACAATACAGAGCATGTAAAAGAGTCATCCGATGAGACGGAGAATATACCAACAATGTTCTCCGCCGAAATAAATTTATTATGACGGCTTAACCGAGTTTGAGTCTCCATTTAATTGCACTATATATATATATATATATATATATATATATATATATATATATAAAGTTAGAATAGAGTAGACACAGTCAATGGCACTTGTTGCCTATGCAATCTTCAGACCAAGTGATTTCTATGCCATTGACACCCTTTATATACTGTTGTGTGGGGTACTATATATATATATATATATAAGATTGTATTTTATTTGTGGATTACTATCAAAGCAAACAAAATATATATATATATTTGATAAAATTCAAAAATTTTATCTTTAATGCAAAATTTACAATTATTTTTTTGAAAATTATTACATCTTTTAATCTGTGACTTATTAATTTGTTTTTTAGTTATCACTTTTTGAATATATTATATGTATTTTTATTTATTAAATTTTCTTTTATATGGGCAGTTTTAATAGTTAATGAGAAAGCTTGGATCCATCTCTTTTTCATCCTCTAAGCTATTGGTAAATTGTTGGGCAGACTGGACTCTAGCCTTGCTGAGGTAACCAGCCTTGGAGAAAGAAAATTCTGACTTCAAACCAACTGTAGATAAAAATTGCTCTTGAAAACAAAGGAAAGAGCCCACACATGCACACTCTGCTGATAGATGTGGCTTGAAAAAAATTAAATTAAAAAGTTATTTTTGCATTTATAACTTTTTATTTGTTTTATATATCAGAGTAAATTAGAATTTTACAATTTTACTTATTTACAAAAGATTTTCTTTATTTTAGTATCATGAGGAAAAATTCAGCAGTCCCAGATAATTTAGTCATGAAGTTGACAAACTACACTAGACTGTAAGATATCAAGCTCACTTGATACTCTCTGAATGTTATTTGCCATGTTAGCATCTTATGGCCTGTAGCACAGCCCTTATTTTAGGCCTCGATTTGATTGTCCAAATTCTTGCAACCTGAGCCAAATTTCTTGAACCATCTTAGTTTCTGTTCTGGGCTTTCACTTTTTCCACAGCAAATGATTTTGGTTGTTTCCATGATGTTATGGTCCAGTTTGAACTCAGTCTAAGTTTCTGAATCAGCCAACATTGCACATTACTGTGCAGCTTTCAAGTTACATGCAAAGTGAAATAATGCACAACATTTCAGTACACCAACTTCCACATTACTACCGACCATAGTGGACTTACTTTGGTCATGTGATATATGTACTGCCAACTAACATGTACCAAAATACTGCAAAACTTTTGACTCTCTCTACTATACTTTTTTATTATTATCAAGCTTACCATTTTCCTTTTTCTAATTCTTTCATTGATTTTATATTCAGAAAATTCTTATAAAATTTTATTTTAAACAAGGCCTCTTTTATTTTTGTTTTTGTCTCATTTTTGAAACTAAGGCATTGGTGGGGAAATGCACTACTGTTTAACCCACCAAGTAGACCTAAACATATTTTCTATCAATACAAAACATTATTGGACTAGCATAATACCCATAAAAAATGTGTAGAGATATAAAGATTATTATTTACTTGCTTATTTTTAGGTACTCGTGACATAAGGGTTATCATCATAGGAAATTAGCATGTTTACCTGAGTTCAAATCCTAGATAAGACAATTTGTATTTTTTATTGTGCTAATACCCTTGGGAAAAGTATCGATCCAACTATTGTTTCCCTACCTATGGGTAAATAGAACAGACTGGGCTTTTTAACCTTGGTATTGCAACTGGTCAAGAAACAAAACTTCAAACCTGTTTTACTCCACTTAAAAAAATTGTCCTTGTGTTGCATCCTGCTTGCAACATAGATGTTAGGTAAATACATACTTATTTTTTGTAATCTAATTGATATCCGTGAGTACAAATAAAATACTTGGATGCTAGACAGAAATGTTGGGTGTGTAACATTTTGATCCTGGGCAGATCACACATTCTGATTCTAACAAAACTTACAAAGAGACTAATAAGAAAACATTCATACTGTTCATTATACAGAAAGATTATAATTCTTATTATAAATATGATGATAATATTAGTTTGTTATTAGCAGAGCAAGATAAATGGCTATTTTATTTGTTCATTGCTATCATCATCACATTGCATAATTTTCTTGATTTTCACCTGTTTCTTGCATCAGTTTTTTACTCATCTTACTTGAGAGAAAGATGGGAATTACATTCTTTAAACTATATGCAACCCTACTTAAAATCATTCACTGAATGAGATCAAATGTGCACTGTCATTTAAATTTTAATTTACGCTAATTGTTTTTTGGTTTTTTTTTAGTGCTTGTCCAGATAGCCTCTTGTGGAGATATCTTCAGCAATATATAAAAAAAGATAATATAGAAATTTAATCCTTACATTCAGATGAGAGTAAGTTTCAGTGATTTGGTTCATTCTTTTACTGAATATTTTGGTTTAAAAACCATGTTTTCCACTCAATACAATTCTCCTGCCCATTATATATCTTTAGTCTCCCTCTCCCCTCCCAGCTGGGTAACAAGAATTAACCTGTTGCCAATTTATTTTTCATACATAACTGTAATTGTTCATTTAAAAAAAAAGGAGCAAATGACTGAAGTTTACTCTTATCTAAATGCTGAATTTTAGTTCATTATATATATATATATATATATATATATATACTACTGCAAAAATAACGTAAAACATCATCTGTAAACTATTCTGGACAACCACCCTTTTTTTTTTCTAATTTTTGCTTTTTGTATAAGAAAGATTAAAATATTATTTACAAAATTTTGTTGTAATGTGCTTTCTGCCTGATAATTCTTTCTTTTTTTTTTCTTTTTTCCATCCCTTCATTTTACATCATTTCAAGAATGAGACTTCATATATTTTCTGCCTTTTTCATTAATGTGTCTTGGTGTGTACAAGAATGTATTGTGGCTTTTTAGTTTTTTACTTTGATATTCTAGCCTCTCATTTGATGTATATTTTTGTTATTTGTTTTAAACATTTAAACCAGTCATCATTTTTATGTTTATTAGCCTAGTTTAGTATGGGACAAGGCTACCAAGCAGTTTTTGCCCCTGGACAGGGTATTTAAATACTCTGTCCAGTGGCAAAAGCTGCTTGGTAGCGCCAGGAGTGGCAGTACTGCCTTGAGCTACCAAAACTATGTTATCTCTCCTGGTTGGTGTCTGATGAGGGCAGGGTATCGCACGTGCTTTCACACTTTGTATGATGAAAAAAAAAAAATTAGGGGATTAGAAGATTGTGTTGCACCAATGTGTGTATGGGAGGGTTGCCCCTTTGAAAATCAGCTTTCAAAATTAGGGCTTAAATATTAACCACTGGCATTAGTTGGTAATAAAAATGGAACCAATCAAGCCAGAAATGTGTGTGTTCAAAAAGTATTAGGATTGACGATATATTGATAAAAACAGAAATTAATAAAATGAACAAAACCTTAATCTTCTTCAAAAATAGTCCCAATAGCATTCAATACATTTATTGAGTTTTTTATTGACTGAAGAATCTCTTTTGGTATAGCGTGACATTTTGCCATCACATTTCTTTTAATGTCCTCTTCATCTTCAAATCTTACTATTGAAATGAATTTATAGTTCAGGAAAAAAGAAACTGTGAGTATAGAAGATATTGCACTTGCCCAATTCTGTGTTTAGCCAAAATCTGTTGATCAAAATATATCAAGAATAAAGTCTAGATAACATTCCTTTATTATATGGGTTGCTTAGCTGTGCCCATATCTTCATTTAAACTTTAAACCTAAAAAATTTTAAGATTCAGTCTCAATGCTTTTTTTTACTTTATATATATTCGCACATTATGTTGACTTAAGACCTAAATTTTAACCTAATATTTAGTGGTTGCACCATACAAGAGATACAAATTTTACTTGTGTAAATATTTGGCAAAGGGTAGGCTTAGTTTGTACTCATATTGTGTGATCTAATATTAGGCTAAAATTTTGGTCTCAGAAAGTTGCATGATACACTAGTATATACAGTATTTGCTATGTTTTTTTTAAAATTATACTTTTGATCATCTTGAAGGTGCTTTTAAGTTTTCAAATATATATTTAGATACTTTCTATGGCTCTGTCAGTCTCTTGTCAACATCATTATTTTTGTTTTTGCTTTATTGGTGAAAAAAAAATCAATTTTCTTTTTACATATTTGGTTCATTTCCTTCTCCCATTAATTACTGCTATATTTTTCATTTGGATTCTTTGTTGTTGTTTTTTTTTGTTTTTTTCCCCACGAAAAATTCTTGACATTTTTTTTTTCTTTTTCCCTTTCAGGCGGAGAGGTTAGACAAATTGAGAAGGAAATTAAGAAATGTTTTATTGAGGCTTACAAAAGGACAGATGCAGATTATTTAAAAGTTGCTGCTAAAAAGTGAGTTGCTATGTTTAAGAAAATTTTTGCTACCTCCAAGATTGGCAGCAATACAATGTGTCTTATTATTGCTAGGGTGAATCAGAAGTTTTGCAATATTTTTATACATACTAGTTTGTAGCATGTATATCATATAACTAAAGCAGAAGATACCTATTGTGGTTGATAATAGCATGGTAGTTGGTGCTTTTATGATTTAAAAGACACACAAATGAATGAGCAATGTAGTCTAATTCAGGAACTTATAGTTTATGGTCCATTAACTGGACCATAATGATGTTGAAGTAATCAAAAACATTTGTTATTGGAAAAGATGAAGGTGCAGTTGATTACAGTACACTAACCTAATGATTCAAGAAATTTCACTCTGGTGGCAAGAACTTTGACAATCAGTCAAAGTCAGGTTGGCTTAAAATCTTGGATTCCAAGGTCGTGTTACCAGCCATAGAGACTAATCTGGCAAGTAGCACACAGAGTATAAGATTAGCTCAGCATCTCACCATCCAATGTATTTTGTCACCTTCAAACTTTTAGAAAAAGCATCTGGAGCTGCTGAATTGTCTCACATTACCAAAATTTAGCAAAACTTTTGTCTCATTGTGTAAAGATCATCAATGTCAATAATCTGGTTATTTTGAGGTAGAAGAAACACATTTAAAGACAAAATCATTTTTTAAAAGGTGATGCTAGGAACTTTTGCATCAATATAAAATTTACATTTGCTCATATGCAAATAATGTCTGATATACTGAAAACTACTGGGCAGAGTCATCCAATGATCATATCAAGAATTACTACCTTGACTGTACTATATTCATTCACATTGTTTGTTTTATAATCAATTGAGATTTGTCCTTAATTCAAATATTAGCAATTTTTTTCTTATATATATAATTTTTTTTCAAAGCAAACCTGCTTGGAAAGATGGAACTACTGCTACTGTTATCCTGTGCCTAAATGACACTATGTACATTTCTAATCTGGGAGATAGTAAGGTAAGATTCAAAGCCATTTCTCAAACACATGCACATACACAAACATAAGACAATCAGGTGCACTTCTTCATGATGTAATGTTTTGCAAGCAATTCTAGTAGCCTTTCATTAATAATTGGTGGGTTCAGTTCTTACTGTATGCTTCATACGTGGAGCAAGGTATTAAAACCAAACTAAACTTCTGTATAGTAAATAAGAGACTTTTAAAAAGGAATTTATACATGCCCATTACTGTATGTGTTTGTATGAAGAAAGGTGTGCTGTGAAAAGTTCATATAATGAGGTCATATCTGCTTTTGATGATTTTTTTTACCAATGAGATCCACATATTGCAATACCAATAGAAAAAGTGTGTGGACTGGAAGTGCACTATTTTTTTATTTTTATTCATTTTTTCTTTTTTGCCTCTCTAAGTTTCATTTATTAATACTACCACCCACTACAATTTTCATTGATTCTGTCTGTTGCTATTAAAGAAGAATGTATATATAAATATGTAGATATATATTTATGTATATATATATATATATATATATATATAATAATGATAGTAAATAAATATATATTATATATATATTTAATCCATGGAAAATATTGTTCTGCAACCTAAGGTTTCTTGAAGTTTATAACAACATTCATCAGGCAGTTAAGATGGAATGAAACTGAAAATCAAAAATGCTGACAAAAAGCCGTTAAGATTTCATTTATGTGTGGTTGTAAGTATTTGTGTGTATCTGGGTGTGGGCGTATGTGTGTGGATGTGGATGCATGTTTTTAAGTCAGGCCAGGAACTTAAAGCATTGGTTATAGTGGTAATGGGTAACGAATGTGTATACATTTGTTTCATTGACAGTGGGACAAATTATCATCGCTGCGAGTTGTGGGAATGAGTGAGAATCTGATTTGTAAATGTGTATAGTGGGCTAGAGTTACAATGGGTATTAGTAAATATTGTAAATATGTGGGTGTAATATATACAGGGGGGGTTGTATAATAATGATAATAATAACTAAATGGGATATAGCGTAAGAATTGTATACTATGGATCTCATTGGTGGTATGTATGCAATAAAATAAAATAATAAAGGGGTAAATAATATTAAGAGGATTAAATAATAAATATATGCGTAATAAATTGTTGCAATGCTAATAATAAATGAATGAAATCTTGCATAAGTATTGTATATTGTGGGTCTTATAGGTGGTGTGTGTATAATAAAATAAAATGAAATGAAAGGGTTTAAATAATAATGTATTTGCGTACGAAGATAATTATAATTTAGGGGTAGGGTGTCATCATTGAAAATTAAAGAAATTGATTAGATAGGGTGTTTGAAGATTGGGGTTGTTTTTTAATAGCCATATTATTTGTTGATGGTTGGTACATATACTCTTGTAGAAAAGTTTAGGTGAATATGGTAGGTAAGGTGAATGGGGAGCGTTGAGGTCTATTTTAATGCTCATAAAAACTTGAAAGTTAAAATAGTTGAGGTCTGTGAGTGTATTGTGTGATGGTAGGAGGAGGGAAATGGTATTTACGGTGCTTTACATTTTGGGGGGAGGTCCTTAAATACGTGTACAAGGTGTTAGGTGGGTTGTGTGAGTGGGTAGAAGTGTGAAGGAAGGTATTTATTTTCATGATTTCAGATGTTTTATTTTGGAGGGTGTTTTGTGATGGATATGTGATGATGGCTAATTTTTTATATATATATATATATATATATATATACACTCTCTCTATATATATATAGTAACGTCCAAAACTAAGGGACAAAATTTTAAAACCTAATATTTGTTAGATATAACAACCGTGAAAAGCTGAAATTTTGACAACTGGTAGTCGTTATCATCCATAATAACATACTAAAATTTGAATCATTTGCAAAGGATAGAAAAAGAATTATAACAATTATTTATTTATTTTTCAAATTTTGAACGTCCAAAAGTAAGGGACAAAATTGAGAAAAACAATGTAAACAGCCAAAAAACAATAAAAATACATGTACAATCAATATTTAGTAAATGAGCCCTTGCTCTCAATGACAGCTGCACATCTTCGACTACAAGAACGAATCAGTTCTTGACAATCCTCGATACTAATTTTAGACCATTCTTCTTGAAGCTTCACCCACAAATCCTTCGTGTTAGTGGGATTTCTTTCCATAACTTTCACTCCTAAGGTCTTCCAAAGATTTTCTATTGGATTTAAGTCAGGACTTCGCGGTGGCCAATCCATAATTTCAAAATCTTGCTTGCTAAGGTAACTCATTACCACCTTTGCCTTGTGACATGGGGCATTATCTTGCATAAAGGTAGCCCTATCAAAACCTGAATTCTGTATGATTGGCACAACATGATCTTGAACAATGTTTTTATAGATCTGTGCGTTTACACAAGTTTGTAACCGGACAAGAGGTGTTGTACCTTGGCTAGAAAACATTCCAAATACCATGACACTTCCACCCCCAAACTTGACAGTTTTCTTAGTACACTTTGCACTTAATCTTTCACCAATACATCTCTTTACATTTTTTCATCATTTCCAAATAAATTAAACTTGCTTTAATCACTGAAAAATACTTTTGCCCAATTTTCATATCTCCAAATTACATACCTGTTTGCAAACTCTAATCTCTTCTTATTTTTCGAACTAACAAGTGGTTTCTTCCTTGGGGTTCGATTAAATAGACCTATTTCTTGCAGTCGTCTAGAAACAGTCTGTCTTGACACATTAACACATGAGGTACTATTCATAACCCTTTTAATTTCTGTGCAAGACGTAAAACGGCCCTTTAATGACATACGCTGCATTATTCGATCTTCTCTTGCCGAAGTTTTGCGGGGTCTGCTGGTTTTAAAAGCACTATTTTGCCAGTATCATTGTAGGATTTAACAACCCTGCCTACAACACTCTTGGAACGTTTCACTTTCTCTGAAATCTCTTTAATAGTGTGCTTTTCCTTGTGTAGCTTCACAATAGCTTGTCTCACAGTGTAATCAAGTTTTTGGCATTTCACCATGGTGCCGGCTGATGAACGTTTACAAATGACTAAATAAGACTTATTCTTTAGAGGAAATCTAAAAATTTGAATATAGCATACTGTTTACATTGTTTTTCTGAATTTTGTCCCTTACTTTTGAACGATCCTATTTTGAAAATAAATAATTGTTATAATTCTTCTTCTATCCTTTGCAAATGATTCAAATTTTAGTATGTTATTATGGATGATAACGACTACCAGTTGTCAAAATTTCAGCTTTTCACAGTTGTTATTTCTAAGAAATATAAGGTTTTAAATTTTGTCCCTTAGTTTTGGACGCTACTGTATATATATATATATATATATATATGCCTTGCAATTCATCGTGCTATTTTTCCATTTCTTCTTTATAAAGACATAGTCTATCTGTGCTTTATTATTGTTCGCATATGTGTAGCCCCATAATTTTCCCTCCCCTTTTTGATAGTTTGTATTGAGGCATGTTAATCTATTTTCTATCATGAAATCAGTTAGATGTTGTCCATTCCTATTGGACGTGTTGTGAAGGCTGTATTTACTGTTTCTGTTTTTCCTGATTTGGGCATTCATATCCCCGCCAATGACGAGCAGGTTGTGTTTCGGAATGCTACGCACTAGAGAGGATAACTCCTCGTAGAAGGTGACTAGTTCGGTTTCTTCGCTAACATTGGTAGGGCTGTAGCAGGAGATGATTGTTGCTCTGGGGTTGCCATTAGACGTAGCTGCCATCATCCTAGGTTGTATTCTCTCAATGTTATTAAGAGTTTTTAACGCTCTTGGTCCTATAAGCATTCCTACCCCTCCTACCGTGGTATTTACAGAGTTTTTCCATGCCGATACAGTGGCTAGCGTCCATCCATTGCCAGTTTTGTGATATTTGATATCTTCGGTGTGCGTTTATCAGTGTTCTTGTATGCAAATTATGTCTATCTTATGTTCTACAGCTGATGCAGTTAGCTCTGGTAGTTGACCTATTCTATTTAGGGTTCTAACATTAGATGTCGCTATTTGTATTGTTTGTTTGCATTTTGGTAGTTTTTGTTTGTGCTCTGTAGCTGATTTTTCTAACACTGAAGCCAGGGCTCCAACCTCAGCAGGACGCGCCCCTTTTTTACCCGCACGAAGAGCGATGCGGTTTATGTATGTGGTTTGAGTGTGGGTCATGGTTATCCTTCGATGGCTGTTTTTATTCTCTTCTATAGAAGCCACTCTTACAGATGAGCAGCAGTAGTTCCCCGATTGAACTAACGATCCCGAGCGTTAAGTCGCAAAAATCACGTCCAGGACTAGTATTGAGTTTGGCCGTCAATGGGTTTATTGAAATACCTTTAGGTCCATCATGCTGCTTCCCATGTGTACGTTAAAAAAAAAAGGAGGGTCTTTATTTTCCTTAAGTTTTAACTTAAAGTCCAGGACTCGGGTACATTAGTCAGAGTTTTCGGTATATTTTCACCTATCTTCTGATACTGGTACTTAAATGTGTTTAATTTTTTAAATATATATTTTTTTTTTTTTTTTTGCTACATTGGGATTTTTACCTAAGCTTTTTAGTTTTTCTTCTAAACTACTGGTGGGGGGGGGTAAGAATTTTATAACTTTTAGAAATCTAGATATTTCGTCATTTTTTTTTTTTTTTTTTTTTTTTTTTCGTGTGGTGGCATTGGGAGTTTTTGGCTTTTTAGTTTTTCTTCTAAACTACTGTTGGGGAGGGGGCTTTAAGAATTTTAGACTTTTAGAAAAGATTCAAAACTTTTTGCCGTGTTTGCTGACAATTTGGACAGTCATATATTCAATTTGTGTTTATAGTAAGGGTGTCTTTACATTTAAAACACAGAGTCTAAGCAATATTTTACCAAGAATAAAACAGCATACAATTTTGTAAAATTTTCAGCATTTTAAATTACTAGGACTTAAAGACATGGTAACCAATATTGAAGCTATTTTCTGCTGGCACAAGCGAGTTAGAAAGGATATATGTATATATATATATATTTATAAACCTATATATATATATATGTGTGTGTCTTTAATTGGAATCATTTTGAGATGAGCCTTCTTAATCTGAGAATTAATTTTTTATTTATTGCAGACTTTTTGTCCTCATCTTGGTAGTTTTTGTTTTGTTTCTTCTTTCACTACGTTTCGGCCAAAGTTCACCTCTGGCCTTCTTCAGGTGACTGACTGCAAACTCGGATAGGAATTCTTTGTCTTGTAACCGTATTCCCAGTAATTATTGCCTTCCGTAGTTGTTGTCTGTTCTCGTATATATATATATATATATATATATATTTATATGAATATATATATTTGTTTGTATGTATATATATATATATATACATTAGGGTAGGCTGATTTTTCTTTTTTTTTAAATATCAAAAAGAATAATGCACTGAAAGTTGTGTATATACCTATTAAATACTCATACCAAAAATTAGATCTGAATCTTCAACGGTTTTTTGCTAATTTGGCATGAAAGATTTTGAATAAACACGAACTAAAAAGCCGTCATTTTTGCCAGATTTGGCCTAAATATTGATGTAAAAACCAAACAATTTCACTATTTAAATTAGGAAATCTTATTTTATTTTATGGAAAATTAATAAATAAATTATAATAAAACTTTAAATTGAAAATTGAACCCCCTACCCCACCCTGCTTTACCTGTGTTGAATTTGAAATGCTATAATTCAATATTTGAATATATTGAAAAAAAATTTTTTTTCCTGATATGAATTGAAATACAACAAACAAACAAATATGGAAAAACAAATAATTGTTTAATAATTTTTAATATATGGAATTAAATAGTTCCATATATGAGCCCTTAGATGAAAACGCTGGTCTAAATTGTTGGCACAAAACTTTTGCAAGTATGTGCTGGTGCATTGCTTCAAAGCCATACTCAGATTGAGAAGCCTCCATTACTAACTTAACTGCCCGTTCCACACCTTGGGAATGTGAAGGGAAATCTGGCAAGTTAATCTTTTCACCAGTTAACAATGAATTCTGTAATTCATTGTCAGAAAAGTCTAGTGTGAGTGGTGGCTCACAAACTCCATTTACTGACAAATCAATTAAATCAGTCCAATATGACGCGTAGTTGTTTTTCTTCTTTTCTTTATACATATATCGTTTTTACATTTTTTTTATTTTTAAGAAAACACAATTGCAACAACAGACAAAGAGCAAAACAAATACAACAAAAAAAATATACAGAAATGTGGAGGACAAGTCGCTTCCAATAAGACTAAGTTCTCACTTTTCTTTTCTCTTTTTTTTCCCACTTGTTTTAAAATTATATCCGTACCTTGTTTCCTTTACAATTAAAGGGAGAGAACTTACTCGTTCTCTCACGTTTGTTTTACTTCCCTTTTTTTTTCTTCTTTTACCGAAGAACAAAAGTCTCTCCTCTTCGTCTTTAATATGGATATACAAATTTTAAAGAGATATGTTTTCCGCCGAAACTAGCTGCTAATGAACAACCTCAAAATGTTTCTTTAGAATAGTCTTGATACGGACCTTTATTTAGGTTACGTATATTATTCGTAATAAAATTTTTTTTGACTAACCTTTTTTTTTTTTTTCTTTCCTTTCTTTTGTTAATTTTTTTTTTTTCTTATATTCGTTAATCTCTCATTAACGAGTCGCAAGGCACCAGTTTTTGTTTTTCTTTTCTTTTACGTTGAGCCTCAGTTTCTTACCCAACGGAGTCGACGGCTTCTATTAGGCCATTCTGTGGCTAGAATTTCCCCTTTCACCGGACCACGTGAAAAGGCGACCTTTTTCTTCCTTGGCGAAGCTTGGAACTGACTTTTTGGGTTTCGTTTCTTTTTAGCAGTAAAACGCCCTCCCTGCCTCGACCAATGGCATGTCTTTTCCTTATCTGGGTCAAGACCTTTGCCCCTTCTCGGCTGCTTCTTCCACTGTTGCTAGGGCTCGGAGACCCGCCAATCGCCTGCCCCAACTTCCGGTCCTCATAGTAGTCCTTACTCCCTGCATTATAATCCTACTGTGGCTGATGGCCGTAACACCCGCTTCCATCAAAGAAAAGAGAAATGGGTCTATTTTTCTTTTAAATCTAGCCTCTAGATTTCAGAAGGATCCGTGTTTACTTCCCTGAGTAAACCAGCTCTTGCTGAGCGTTACAAATATAGGCTTGAGCCTCGCTTAGTTAGTCAACTTCTTGGCATCTTGAAAGAGTATCGGCTATAAGATACCAGTTTTGCAACCTCCTATTCTTGTTTCGTGTCGAAGGGAGATTTCTTTGGTGGTAGAAGGGTCACAACTTTCTCGCCCTTGCAGAATTGTCTGCCCTTAGACCTCTGGTCATAATTCCTTCGCATTTTCTCTTGAGATTTACTCATATGGTTTTCTGCTGTTTTTCTAGCAGAATCCAATCTCTTCTGTAGATTTCCGACATAATTTGCCACTGTTTCTGTTCTAGGGTCTTCCCACTGTTCCTTTGCTATTTTCAGGGGATTTCTCAACTCATACCCGTAGACTAACTCGAATGGACAGAGCCCCTGATAGCGAAGAGTATAAACGGTAATTCTTTATCCCAGTCATTCTGTCTCTCAGTACAGTGATCTCTTAGCATACTTTTTAAAGTTGCCTGAAATCCTTCTAAGGCACCCTGTGACTGCGGGTGGTACTATTTACCAACCCCTCCGCTCGGGCAGGATATGACACAAGGTCAATTTTTAAGCAAAGTTTAACAGGTTTGAATTCAGAGTTTTCCTTCTCCTAGACTAGTTGCTTAACCAAGGCTGAAGAACCTAGTCTGTCCTACTATTTACCCATAGCTGGAGGGAGAATAATTGGATTCATACCTTCCCCAAGGGTATTAGTGCTATGTGAAATGCAATCAGTCTCGTCCAGGATTTGAACTCGTGTCGCCGTGTCCATTTCCTACGACGATAACGACTACACCACGGGCACCTGCGGGTGGTAGGGGCTTGATATAATATGCTTCGCTCCTAGCTGTCCAATTACTCTCTTAAATAAGTTAGACATGAAGTTTGATCCTCTGTCAGTTTGGATAACCTTAGGAAGTCCTATTTTTACAAAAAAATTTATCATCGATTCGACCACTTTTTTCGTTGATATGGCTTGCAGTATCGATTTCCTGACTTCGTTCTCGGTAAAGGGCCTACATAGTCCATTATTACTCGCTCAAACGGTCTCTCTTTGATGGTTATGGGTTTGAGTGGGCTATAGCTATGCCTGGTTTGGGTTTTCCCGCCTTTTGACAGGTGTCACACGAATTACAAAATTTTTTCGTGCTGGTTTTAATGCCTGGCCAGTAGAAGTGCCGTATTAATTTGTCATACGTTTTGTTAATCCCCAAAGGGACTTCATGTGCTAATTGCAGGAGATCCTTTTGATAATCTGTCGGCATGACTATTTGATTGTACCTCTCTCTCCCTTCTCCTCTCTGCTTCGTGGACTGGTAGCTTCGTTTTAATATTCCATTCTCTATATAATATCGATGTTCATGCTTGCTATCCATGGGCTTATCCACTTACTTATATAACTTTTTTAAGCTTTAATCATTTTTTTGAGCTCGCTTCAGCTCTTCACACATCTTATTTACCATCGGAATATTTTCTCCCGTTTCGTCCTGTTTTTTACTGCGTAGGTTATATGGATTTGCCTTCTGGCCTTTCTCCTTGCTTTCACAATTTTTGCCTTCTTGTGCGAATTCGATTTTCACTTCATTTCCGAGTAGGAGGTCTATTTTTTTCATAGGTAGAGTCTTCACTACCCCGACTATTATTTCTCTGCTAATTTTCCCTGTCGTCAATTTCACTTTCCTCGGGTACTTTCAGAGCCCTTCCTCCAATTCCTTTAATCGTTGCAAATCCTAGCAGTTTACCTCGCGGTAATTTTCTCTCTAGTATTAAGGATTGGGTCGCACCAGTGTCTCTCAATATAGTTACAGGGGTGTTATTTCCTTCCCCGTCTTTAATATTTCCCTTTCTTATGAAGGGTCGATATATCTCATTAACTAGTGTCGTTGAAACCATTCCCTGTGGCTGAGACTCTCCAGCTTTATTTGTTTCGGGTTCGCGTCCCAGTTTGCATTTTATTGCTATGTGACCCGCTTGGCCACATCTGAAACATGTGATCTGGTTCCCCTTCTTTGTGGGTATCACCCGAGTATTCACCATGCTATCTTTCCTTATGATAGGTTCTGGTGGTTTGCTCACCCGACTTTCCATGTTAGGCTTGCTTTTGTTTCTTTTACGTGTTATTACGTATTTGTCTGCTAGCATCGCTAGTTCACTGCCTGTGTTTATCTTCCTTTCATTTAGGTAGATTCTCATTTCCTCTGGCACCCAATTCGATATTTCCTCAATTAGGATGAGTTGCTTCAACTTTTCCACATCCTCTCCGATCATTTTCACAGCATACCACTTGTTCATTAGGCACTCTTTTTCCTTGACAAATTCCATGAACGACTGGTTCTCGCTTTTTCTTTGGTTTCGGAACTTCTGTCGATATGCCTCCGGCACCAATTCGAAGCTCTGTAATATTGTCTTTTTGACTGTATCGTAGTTTTTACAGTCTTCTGCTGACAATGTGGTATATGCTTTTTGTGCCTTTCCTGTGAGGGCGGTCTGTAAGAGCATAGCCCAACTTTCTCGTGGCCAGTACATGTTCGTTGCCGTTATCTCAAAGTGAGGAAAATATTCGTCTATATTAGCTTCAACAAATTTTGGCACTAGCCTGACTTGTTTCGCCAAGTCAAATCCTTTGCGGTCTGGTTCTTGCCTTATCTCTGTTAGCCTAATTTCCTGTAACCTAATTTCTTGCTCTATTTTCGCTTTTTCCAGTTCTAGTCTGGTTTGAAGCTTATATTTTTCTAGTTCAATCTGTTCTGCTGTGAGGTTGGTCGATTCGGCTGGTAACCTGTCCAGTATCTCCACTTCAAATATTTGTTCGTCCACCTTGTGCTCTGAGATGATTCTAATTAATTTTTCTTTTCTCATCGCTTTTCTGGTTTCCAGTTCAAGTTTTTCACC
>CAUZXS010000462.1:0-17500 GCA_963585895.1 Sepioteuthis lessoniana
CCAATTGCACCTCTGCAGAATGGTACCCTCCCAACGAGTGCCCTGGGTGCGACACTAACAATCTGATGGTGAGGTTTAAGTAATGCTGGAGCTCTGGGGAATGCGGAGCAACTCATCATTGCTATCGCTGTCAGGTCCACTCTAGCCTGGAGTGATAGCAATAGACAGGGCCCTATCTATGGGTTAAATAGAACTAATCTGCGTACTTATGCTAAACTAAATTACTTAAAATAGAATTATTTTCATATCTAAACTGCGTATTTATGCTAAACTGAATTGTCTAAAATGGAAGAATCTTTGACATTGAAACTGTACTTACGTGAAATTGAATTTTTCGAAATTTAAATATTTTAATATTTAATTGTGTGTAAACAAAATCTATACTTATGGTAAACTGAATTGTCTGAATCAGAACTGTATGACTAAACTGAATAGCTTGAAAAAGAAATATTTTTGACAATTAAACTGCGAACTTACATTTAAACTGCATACTTATGCTAAGCAGAATTGTTTGAAACAGAACGGCTGATTTGTATAAAAATGGATTTGGCATTAAATAACCTATATTGGTTGATATGCCATAAAACCTAAGAACCAGCCAGCCAACCAACCAACCAACCAACCAACCATTCCAATCGATTAAAAAACCGTACATAGCTGTATGATTTGGTTTGGTTTTATGGCATATTAGCCATTGTAGGTTATTTAATAACAAATTCTGTTTATATATATATATATATATATATATATTAAGAAAAATTGATAACAAGGTAATCCAAGTAGAAGGAGAGATTTATGATATAAGTGACGTTAAATAGACGAGGGATATGTAAAAAAATGTAAAATATAAAAACTAGGGAAAATTTGTATAACAAGAAAAAGTTGCCCGTTTTTGACAAGAAAAAGTTGGCCGTATTATAAGTGAATCAGCGTTTGTTGTTTTAAATTATGTCATTTGACTTATTAGAAATATTGTGTAGAATGTCTGTTCCGTTTGTTTATCGAGAAAGATTTCGAAGCATTCCTTGTTTTCGACGAAGTTCTAATCCTATAAGTCTGGCTTTTTCAAATGTATGTGCCTCGGAAAATTTTAAATCACGAAAAGAATTTTCATGATATAGACGTATATAACCCGGGAAAATATGCTGGGATGGACGAAGAACGCTGGAAATATTGGTAGGTATGATTTTTCTTGTATATAGTTGGTTAGAAAAGCCCTTCTGTTTTTGAATGGTTTGGTTTGGTTTGTTTGGTTTTATGGCATATCAACTTTTGTAGGTTATTTAACGCCAAATCCATTTTTATGCAAATAATCTGTTCTATTGAAAACAGTTCAGTTTAGCATAAGTACACAGTTTGATTGTCAAAAACATTTCCATTTCTAACTATTCAAGCAGTTATATGTAATAATTCAGTTAAGTGTAAATACAGTTTTAATGTCGAAAAAACAGTTCTATTTGAAATAATTCAGTTAAGCATAAGCACGCTGTTTAAGTGTAAGTACGGTTTAATTGTCAAAAACGTTTCTATTTCAAACTATTCAGTTTACTCAATTCATTTTAGCATAAGTATGCCGTTAGTTCTATTTAACACATAGATAGGGCCCGATCAGGTGCTACCACTCCGGGCCAGAGTAGACCTGGGAGCGATGGCAATGAAGGGGTACTCCGCATTCCCCAAATCTCCAACACTGCTGGAACCTCACCATCAGATTGTTTAGTGTCATATCCAGGACACTCTTTAGGGGGGGTCTTAACCCTCTGCAGAGGTGCAGTCAGTGTATTCTACAGCCCCAGCTGACTGGGAAATACACAGATTTAAATACTCAGACAGTTTTATTTTAGATAATTCAGTTCAGAATAAGTACACACTTTAGACGTCAAAAACAGTTCTATTTCGAGCAATTCAGTTCAGCACTAGTACGCAGTTCCAATGTCAAAACAGTTCTATTTTAAACAATTCAGTTTAGCATAAATACGCAGTTTAAATGCAAAAATCAGTATAGTGGAAGAAGCATTGTTTTGTTCTATTTAACCCATAGATAGGACCCTTATCAGGTGCTACCACTCCGGGTCAGAGTGAACCTGGGAGCGATGGCAATGAAGGGGTACTCCGCATTCCCCAAAGCTCCAGCACTGCTGGAACCTCACCATCAGATTGTTTAGTGTCATATCCAGGACACTCGTTGGTGGGGGGGTCTTACCCCTCTGCAGAGAAACAGTCGGTGTATTCTACAGCCCCAGCCGACTGGGCAACCTGTTTTCAAAGGAATGGCAGGGATTAGTAGGTCTTTGCATCTATGAACCATCTTGATGTCATCCATATGAAATATCGGAGTGGAAAAATGGGTTTGGATCTTGTTAGTCAATAGGACAGAATGGAAGTAAATTGTGGGATTCAAATCTATTATTCACTTCTACTTTAACATGTAGATACATTTTATCGATAACATTCTTAAAAAAGCCTGAACTCTTTTTTGCACACGGTTAAATTTTTTTGTCCAGTCGGCTGGGGCTGTTGAATACACCGACTGCTTCTCTGCTGAGGGGAAAGACGCCCCCAACATGTGTCTTGGATATGACACAAAACAATCTGATGGAGAGGTCCAACTAATGCTGTGGCTTCACAGAATACGGAAAAACCCTGCATTGCTATCTCTCCCAGGTCGACTCTGGTCCGGATAGGTATCACCTGATAGGCTCCTATCTATGGGTAAAATAGAACTAAACTGTGTCCCTATGCAAAACTAAATTAGTTAGATTATGACTGTTTAAACATTTAAACTGCGTACATATACTAAACTGAATTATTTGAAATAGAACAGTTTTTGCATGTTAAACTAAATTGTTTGAAATAGAATTGTTTTTGACTTTGAAACTATACTTACGTTAAACTGAATTGTTTGAAATAGAATTGTTTTTGACTTTGAAACTATACTTACGTGTTAAACTAAATTGTTTGAAATAGAATTGTTTTTGACTTTGAAACTATACTTACGATAAACTGAATTGTTTGAAATAGAATTATTTTGACTTTGAAACTATACTTACGTTAAACTGAATTGTTTGAAATAGAATTGTTTTTGACTTTGAAACTATACTTACGTTAAACTGAATTGTTTGAAATAGAATTGTTTTTGACTTTGAAACTATACTTACGTTAAACTGAATTGTTTGAAATAGAATTGTTTTTGACTTTGAAACTATACTTACGTTAAACTGAATTGTTTGAAATAGAATTGTTTTTGACTTTGAAACTATACTTACGTTAAACTGAATTGTTTGAAATAGAATTGCTTTTGACATTTAATTGTGTGTAAACAAAAAACTATACTTATACTAAACTGAATTGTTTAAAATAGAACTGTTTATATGATTAAAAATGGATTTGGCATTAAATAACCTACAATGGTTAATGTGCCACAAACCCAAAACAAATCAAACAATAATGTTTAGGTGATGCAAAAAATTTAAATTTGACCATACAAAAAATTGTAAATGCCTGACCTAGCATCTATCCCGGAGAATGAGACGCACAAATTACTCTGGGATTTTGAGACAACAAACTGATCTCCTAATCTCGGCCAGATGATCCGACCTTATTATAAACAAAAAAAAAAAAAAGGAACTTGCCGAATTGTGGACTTTACTGTTCCGGCTGACCACAGAGTAAAATTGAGAGAAAGGAAAAAGAAGGATAAGTACTATGATCTTGCCTGGGAACTGAAAAAACTGTGGAGCGTGAAAGTAAAGCTTTTAACAATTGTCGTTGGTGATCTTGGTACAGTCACTGAATGTTTGGTAAAAAGACATGAAGACTTGTAAAAAAGAAGACGAGTGAACTACACCATTGTTGAGACCAACCTGAATACTGAGAAAAGTCCTGGAGAATTGAGGAGACTTGTCGTCATTCAAACTCCAATGAAAGACCATCGGCTAGCACTGAATTGAAAAGCTCCCACGAAGGTTTCTAGGAATGAAAAAAGGGAAAAGACACCTGACGGAGAAAATGGAACTACAAAATCAAGACAAAATTTGAACACTCAGAGAAACGGAAACCTACAAATACTTATGGATCTTGGAAGCTGACACCATCAAATAATTGGAGATGAAAGAAAAAATTAAGTAAGAGTAATTCAGGATAACCAGAAAGCTACGCGAGACAAAACTACATCGCAGAAACCTTATCAAAGGAATAAATACTTGGACTGTTCCCCTCGTAAGATATTCGGACCATTCTTGAAGTAGACCAGAGAAGAACTTAAGCAAATGGATCAAAGAAAAAAAAACTAATATATATGCATAAAGTATTACGCCCCAAAGATGATATTGACAGACTATATGTATCAAGAAAAGAAGAAGGAAAAGGACTTACCAGCAATGAAAACAGTGTTGACGCATCCGTACTATGACTTGAAGATTGCATAGAAAAGCGCGGACAAAGATTGATTACAGTCACCAGAAACAATACTGACAACACGAAGACCAACAGAAAGACAATAACTTTAAAACAAAAATGGGAAGGAAAACTCTGCGGACTTTTTAAACGATTAATAAACAATATCTCACACGAGAAAACATGGACGTGGCTAAAAGAGGGAAACCTTAAAAGAGAAACTGAATATCTCCTAATAACAGCATAATAGAACGTCATAAGAACCAATCATATCAAAGCAAGAATAGATAATACACAACAAAACAGTAAATATAGGTGAGCACAGAAAGGTTATAAAACTAGACACGACTGGGTGGGGAAGGTGATCAACTGGGAATTACGCAAGAAATCTAAATTTGACCACACGAAAAAATGGTATATGCAAAACCCAGCAGTTGTCCTGGACAATGACACATAAATTCTTCTGGAATTTTGAGTTACAAACGGACCACGTAATCTCAGCCCGACGACTAGATTTTATTATAATCAACAAGAGAACTTGCAGAATTGTAGACTTTGCTGTCGCGGCAGACCACAGAGTAAAATTGCAAGAAAGTGAAAAGAAGGATAAATACCTCGACCTTGCTAGGGAAGAGAAAAAACACTATGGAACATGAAAATGATCTTTCTACCAATTATAATTGGTGCTCTTGGAACAGTCGACGAAAGGCTATTAAAGGGTCAGGAAGACTTGGAAATAAGTGGACGAGTAGAGACCATCTAAACTACTACACGATTGACATCAGCCAGAAATCTGAAAAGAGTCCTGGAGACTTGAGGAGACTTGTTGTCACGAAAATTAAGTGAAAACCAGTAGCTAATGCTGATGCGAAAACTCTCAGGGAGGCAAACAACATAAGACTGACGGAATGGAACTACAAAATCAAGATGAACGCTCAGAGAAAACGAAACCTACAAATACTTAGGAATCTTGGAGGCTGACATCATCAAATAAGTGCAAATGAAAGACAAAATTTTAAAAGAATATCTCAGGAGAACTAGAAAACTACTCGAGACAAAACTCTCAAGCAGAAACCTTATCAAAGGAATGAATACTTGGGCTGTACCACTTGTTAGATACTCGGGCTCTTTCTGAAGTCGAACAGAGATGAACTTAAACAAATGGATCAAAGAACAAGAAAACTAATGACCATGCACAAGGTATTACATCCCAGAGACGACGTTGACAGACTATATGTATCAAGAAAAGCGGGAGGAAGAGGACTTACCAGCATCGAAGACAGCGTTGACATATCGATACAAAGACTCGATAGATAAGAGAATGACA
Source organism: Sepioteuthis lessoniana (assembly GCA_963585895.1). Classification (NCBI taxonomy): domain Eukaryota; kingdom Metazoa; phylum Mollusca; class Cephalopoda; order Myopsida; family Loliginidae; genus Sepioteuthis; species Sepioteuthis lessoniana. The sequence continues at coordinate 5,723 of CAUZXS010000462.1, forward strand.
ATAACTAGGAAACAAAAATGCAAAAGAAAACAACTTTATGGGCGTTTTAAACGACTAATAAACAATATCACGCATGACAAAACCTGGACCGAGCTAAGAAAAGGAAACTTTAGGAGTAAAACATAATCTCTCCTAATGGTAGCACAAAACAGCGCCATAAGAGCCAATCATATCAAGGCGAAGATAGATAAGACTCAACAAAATAGCAAATGTAGGCTATGTATGTGGTGACAGAGACGAAACGATCAATCACATAATAAGCGAATGCAGCAAATTGGCACAGAAAGAGTACAAGACTAGACACGACTGGGTGGGCAACGTGATCCACTGGGAAATGGTATATGCACAACCCAGCACCTGTCCTAGAAAATAACACACATAAACTCCTATGGGACTTTGACATACAAACGGATCACCTAATCCCCGCCAGAAGACCAGACCTTATAATAATCAACAAAAAAAAAAAAAGAAAATTTGCAAAATTGTCGACTTTCCTGTCCCGAATGACCACAGAATAAACTTGAATGAATGTGAAAAGAAGCATAAGTACCTCGACCTTGCTAGAGAATTGAAAAAACTGTGGAACATTAAAGTGACGATTGTACCAATTGTGATTGGTGCTTTTGGCACAGTAACTAAAGGATTATTAATGGGCATGGAGGATTTGGAAGTTGGTGGGCGAGTGGAGACCATCTAAACGACAGCATTATTGAGAACGGCCAGGATACTGAGAAGAGTCCTGGAGACTTGAGGAGACTTGCTGTCTCTCAAATTCCAGTAAAAGACCATCAGCTAACGCTGATGTGAAAAACTCTGATGAGTAAATAATAATAATAAAATGATAATAATAATTATACTTAGTAAACAATTAGATCTTCGAGTATCTATTTTTGATATAAAAAGTTACTACTACATGGAATTAAGTATTCTATTGAATGCAAACAATTTTCAAACAGATCTATAAGATATATTTACGGATCTCTAAGAGAAAGTACCAATCAAGGCCAGAATGTATCTGGGAGTTACGGAAATATAGGGGTACTCCAGATTAGCAGAACTGGAGCCTCACCACCAGATACTGTTTAATGTAATATACACCTCGGCTCAATTTGTTGGGGTAGGTCTCTTACCCCTTTCCCGGTGGCTTAGTCATCGTATTTTCAGCCTCACCAATAGGGTTAAGGAAAAGTTGACGTTAAGAGTTGGGGTTATTTGGTTTTATGACATATCAACCCTTGAGGGTTATTTAATGCGAAATGATTTTTGAGTGAATAGTTTGTAGGTGGAACGGTCTAATACACCGACGGTATCTCAGCAGAGGGGTAAGACCCCCCAATGAGTGTCTTGGATATGACACGAAGCAATCTGATGGTGAGATTCCAGTAATGCTGGAGCTTTGGGGAATGCAGAGTACCCATTCACTGCCATCATTCCCAGGTTCCCTCAGGACCGGGATGGTATCACCTTACAGGGTCCTCTCTATGGGTCAAGTAGAACTAAGCCGTGAACATTTGCTAAACTGAAAAGCTTGAAATAAAACTGTTTTTACATTTAACTCTCTGCATTTCCCAGTCGGCTGGTGTTGTAGAATACACCGACAGCTTCTCTGCAGTGGAGTAAGACCCCCACCAACGAGTGTTCTGTTTTGATACGAAGCAATCTGATAGTGAGGTTCAACTTATGTGGGCGCTTTGGAGAATGCTGTACATCCCATTGCCATCACCCTCAGGTCCACTATGGCCCAGGGTGGTTGCACCTGATAGGGTTCTATGTATGCGTACTTTTACGAAACTGAATTGCTCGAAATAGAACTGTTTTGACATTTAACTGCGTGTAAACAAAATCTTTACTTATACAAGGTGGAACGATAAAATGGTCGTCCTAAAGAAAACAACACTACAGCTTTATTTTAAAACTTTTACTCTGCAGATGGCGGCGATCAGGCTGGCTTTGGTGTTGTGGGAGGTCGTCATGTTGGTGATGTTCTCGACCTATGACCAAACGAAGTAGTCCAGCGGGTTCAGGTCGGGGGAGGAGGGATCCAGTGAGAGAAGGGTACAACGTCGAAGCACTCCTTCTGAAGCCAAGCCTGGGTCTCTTTGGACTTGTGGGCCGGCGCTGAGTCCTGCTGCCACGCTCAGGGTCTGCCACCGGCCACTTGATTGCACCAGAGGATCACCACACTCTTCAGCACATCAAGGTACACTTTGGTGTTGATTTTCAAGCCGACTTCGAAGATGTGAGGTGGCATGATGTGGCCCTCACTTGAAACCACACCAAAGACCATAACCGTAGCCGGAAACTTTGTTTTCATCAGCCTGGGCACGTCCCTGTTATTCGTGGCAATCCAGATTTGCATTTTGAGGGTGCTGGCAATGGTCCTGTTGTCATAAGTTGGATCGGTAGAGAGCATGAGTTGTACAACGGCGCATCTCCGATCTCGCTCGTTGAACATTGTATCACTTTCAGACATGATAGAAGGCTCCTATCACTCTATGGATTTGTACACAACTGGCCAACTAGTAGATGGTATGCAACAAAAAAAGAAAACTGATTTACATTAAGCAGAAATGGAATCATGTCGTCTTTTCTAGGGCGACAATTTTATCGTTCCACCCTGTACTAAACTGAATTGTTGAATTAGAACTGTATGACTAAACTGAATAGCTTGAAAGAGAGATGTTTTTGACAATTAAAGTGTGTACTTATGCTAAACTGAACTGTTTGAAATAGAACTGATTATTTGCATAAGACCAACCAAACAAAACAAAAAAAAAACACAAACAAACAGAGCTTATTTGTTTGCACACAAGTATTTTCAAGTATTGACATCTAACACAAATAATTCAATTTAATATATATATTTGTTAGCGCAGAATTAATTGTTATTTATTGCTTGTACGCAGTTAGATGGTTTAAAGATATTACTATGTAACAATAATTCAATTTGACACATGAAAGAAACAGTAACAGGTACTACCACTCTGGTCAGAGTCGAACTGGGAGTAATGACAATGAAGATGTCTCTCCACATTCATCAAAGCTTCAAAACTAAACCTTTACTATCGAATGCAGTTTAGTTTCATATCCAGGAGACGTGTTGGTGGTAGTGGGGGGCTCTTACTGCTCAACACAGAAGCAGTTGGCGTATTCTACAGCCCCAGCCAACTGAGCTTTTTATGAGTTCATCATTTGAGAGTGTTTATATATATATATATATATATATATATATATATATATATATATATATATAGTTAAAATGAATTTTACGCAGCCTTAGATTGTAATTAAACGAAAATACAAATTGTGATTATCTGATTATTATTCGTGGCTCTTGGGAGATATTTCTGTAGATTAACTTCGCATAATTGAAGACAACACAAGGTCAAACCCCGGAAAATGGCATGAGAAAATTGTAGTACCTCAGTTCTTTTCGGCGAAAATTACTAAATTCTAGATAAATATAAAAGAAAAGATGTATTTACACAGGTGATACTGTAAATCCATTGTCCCTTTCTCTCTCTCTCTATCGATCTATCTATCTATCTATCTATCTATCTATTTCCCCCAGGCGGAGGGGGAGAAGGAAAGAAAATTGAGATGGTTGGATAGAAAGAAAGTATGAATGGATTAAAGGATGTAGAGCGAGCTAAGAAGAATATATGTAGTAAGAGGAAGATTCAAAACAATGTAGAAATATTGACCAAACCAAGAGGGTGTAATAAAAAAGATGTTTAACTTAGATTCAGGAGATATAAAAAAGAATATATATATATATATATATATATATATATATATATATATATATATATATATATATAGAGAGAGAGAGAGAGAGAGAAGCTAAAAACGTAGAAGAGATAAAGGGAGAATGTAGAACGAGAGGATGTACGATGAAAGAGGTAACTTATTGATGGAGAGACGTCAAGTGAGACTCGAATGTATTAGAAAAAAGAAACAGAGAGAGGACATGAAGAGAGAATGTGGGATAAAATGGGTTGATTCTTGATGGAGAGACGTAAAGAGAGAATGAATGAGAGTAAATGAGAGAAACAGAGAAAGAGAGAGAGGGGGAGGTGTTAAAACCTGCGAGAAGTAAGAGGCAAGGTCAGGTCAAGTGAGAGGCAAAAAGAAAAGAGTAAGAATGCAAAAGAGAAGAAGTAAGTGATTGAGGAGTACAAAGAGAATAGAGAGAGTAGAACAGAGAGAGAGAGAGAGAGAGGGGGGGGGAAAGAATAAAGGAAGGGATGTTTTCAGGGCGGCAGAGAACCAATGAAAATATTTTGGGGAGTAGAATAATAGAAAATAAAAAGAAAGAGGGGATTGTACTTTGCAGGTCAAAAGAAGCCAAATCACTTTAAATAAAAAAAATTCCCTAAAATGCGATCGCTTGATTAAAATTCATTCAAGCAGGCGATAACATTTGGCGTTTATGTATGTCTATTTCACTCGAAGCTCAAGAAATGGGAAGAAAAAGTGAACGGAAGAAATAGAAAAGAAGCTGAGTTGGAAGAACACAAATTAGTGAAAGAAAGAAAGATAACTGAACGAGAAAGAAAGAAAGAAAGAAAGAAAGAAAGAAAGAAAGAAAGAAAGAAAGAAAGAAAGCTGAACAAGAAAGAAAGAAAGTAACGAAACGAAAAATAAAAACATCCTAACTTGTAGAAAAGAAAGAAAGAAAGATAACTGAACGAGAAAGAAAGAAAGAAAGAAAAATTAATAACAAACTAACCTGTAGAAAAGAAAGAAAGAAAGAAAGAAAGAAAGAAAGAAAGAAAGAAAGAAAGAAAGGAAGAAAACTGAACGAAAGAAAAAAAGAATGAAACCTGAATGAATGGAAAAGAAAGAAAGAAAGAAAAAAAGAAAGAAAGTAAATGGAACAGGCAGAAAAAGAAACGGTAAAGAAAAGAATCAAAAGTAAGTGAATATGAAGAATTAGTTGAAATAAAATTACGAAATACAGAAAAGCATTAAAAATAGTAATAACAAAATGAAAAACAAAAAACAAAAACAAAAAACAAAAAACAAAACAAAAAAGCAATGGGGAAAAAAATAAAGGGTGAAAAGAGAAAGGTGAGTGGAAATGGATGGAAAGGAAATGAAGAAAGCAAGGTGAATCAAACAGAGGGTGTAAGAAAGAAAGAAAGAAAGAAAGAAAGAAAGAAAGAAAGAAAGAAAGAAAGAAAGAAAGAAAGAAAGGTCAGGAAAATGGAAAGGAAAGAAAGTCGAAAGAAGCAATGGAATTTAAACAAAGAAAAAATAAATAAATAAAAAAGAAAGAAAAGAAAAGTGAAAGAAAGAAAGAAAGAAAAACAGAAAGAAAGAAAGAAAGAAAGCTTGAAAAAAAAAGGAGGAAAAAAACAAGAAAGAAAGAAAGGCAAAGTCAAGTGAAAGATCCAATAAAGAAACGCTGGATGGTGAAAAAAAGAGTCTCTTCCTTTTCCCTTCTTTTAGTGAATCTACCAACTGTCACGTGGTTCCGTGAACAGGAAGCAACTGGCCATGCAAGCATGTAGAAGACTTCAAGAATGGCCATTTTTCGCCAACGAACCGGGCCATTGTTCGACTTTCCTTTCGAATGTCGGTCGGTGCGGACATTTCAATTGCTTCTCAAATAGAAGGAGATGGACTGAATGATCGCTTGTCTAATTTCGTCGACATCAAGAAAGAAAAGGGCAGAAGAGCGTGAAAAACGAAAGTACCGAGATGATGATGATGATGATGATGATGATGGTGATTATTATTATTATTATTATTATCGTCGTCATCGTTGTCATCATCATCATCATCATCATTATGAGCAAAACAAGAAATCATCGTTACCATCAACATTATCAGTAAGACACTCGGCTGTACAATTTTTCACACCAGAAACAGATACCTTGTTTTGCTTGTGTTTTTGTTTTTTTTGGGGTTTTTTGCATAATCTATTTGGCCAAAAACACAGCTCTATTTACAGATAATTGCTGACTTCAGTTAAGTCTGACACAAAGCTAAAAGGGGTATATTATAGTGGATAAAAAGAATGATTTGAGTGGGTTAATTTTCCGAATGGGGACGGTCTGCTTTGATAGTTTTGGGTTAGTTTGCTTTTATAGCATATCAACCATTGTAGGTTATTTAATGCCAAATCCTCTTTATACATACATATTAAATATATAATATTTGGTTTGGTTTAGTTTTATGACATATCAACCATTGTAGGTTATTTAAAGCAAAAATCTTGTTTATACATATATATTAAGTATATACGATTTAGTTGGGTTTGGTTTTATGGCATATCAACCAATGTCGGTTATTTAATGCCAAATCCTCTTTATACATATCTGATTTGGTTTGGTTTGGTTTGGTTTTATGGCCTTATCAACCAAATCCTGTCAATACATTTATATTGAATATATATGATTTGTAAACACATTTTATAAATAACATTCTTAAATGAGTCTGTGTTCTTTTTTGCTGTCTATTAAATGGTTTCAATTATTGCTATATAACAGACACAATTTAACATCAGTCATTTTTAGCACACATAGTTTGTTCCATTTGACCCATAGATATGATCCCATCAGGTGGGGCAGAGTGATGGCAATGATGGCAATGAAGAGATACAGATGCACAGATGCAGTCAGAATATTCTACAGCCCCAGCCGACTGGACTGGGCCAGCTTTGGGGATAAACATTTTGAACATTGGTCTTTTACCTGGACACTGGTTCGTAATACTTAACTGTTTTAGTTACCGAGGAGCTCAATTTGCTTTTCTATTTCTATATACGTAGAAGAAATAATGGGTACGGTTAATGATATATAGTACCCCAGACAATATATATATATATATAGAGAGAGAGAGAGTCATCCACCGACAGACTGTTTCGTTCTATCAGAACTCTTCAGTGTGGCTAGACACGCAGGACGCTCGAAGCCGGGATCGAAACCCGTCCAGACAATATATATATATATATAGAGAGAGAGAGAGAGTCATCCACCGACAGACTGTTTCGTTCTATCAGAACTCTTCAGTGTGGCTAGACACGCAGGACGCTCGAAGCCGGGATCGAAACCCGTCCAGACAATATATATATATATATAGAGAGAGAGAGAGAGTCATCCACCGACAGACTGTTTCGTTCTATCAGAACTCTTCAGTGTGGCTAGACACGCAGGACGCTCGAAGCCGGGATCGAAACCCGTCCAACTTTACGTTTCAGACCACTCGTCCACCAAGCGGACCACGTTGGCTAAGGGGATTTTAAGGTATTTTTATTTTTAGAAACAGCAGCAGCAGCCTTTGTTTACATTTTTAAAATTTTTTTTAATACCCAATCGGCTACCAGAGTGCTCAATTCTTTCGAAGAGCTTTGCATTACGCTAGCGGCGGCCGGCAATTCCTTCGCCAGAGAGCTCAACCCCCATGGGGGAGCAAATATATATATATATATATATATATATATATATATATATATATATCTTCAACGGTTGATGTAACTTATAGATGAGAAAATTAGTATTATTAATTTCAGAAATCAAAGACTACTGTTAAACGAAAGAAATGAGCTCGTTTTTAAATGTAGACATAGAGAAAAATTCAAATTATTCTGACTGAGAGCCACAGAAACACCGATCCCTATATAACTGCAAGGACAATGATAAGGATTTATTAGAAATTAATAACGATCAATTCAGAAGTGGATATCACTGGAGTAGGGAAATTTCAAGATAGATGATGATCCGATGGCCTTAGACTCTAAAATAGTTAATTACCCTTGACCATTAGGGTCAATTAAAAGCACTTGACAGCTACGATAAAAATGTCTTTACCTTTATCTTATTCAACTATCTTGTTCCTAATTAAATTAAGAGGAATATCTAGGATAACAACATTCGTTCTACGATCATACATTGTTTAGAAAATCGCACCTGCTACGGACCCACCGACAAGTAAGTAAAGTAGGATGGGTTGACTTACAGAGAAATCTCACTCCTGTTTTTTGATGCTTCTAACACCTAATATTTCGACCCCCTCTGCCCTCGCCTGTGAATTTAAATAAGATTTTTAATTTTTTTAAATTTTTAATTTTTTTTTTCATTTTTGACTTTTTAAACACGAACTGTAATTCCACTTTTGCTGTTTTGCAACGTCGAGAAAAGCATGTAAAAAGTCATCTGACGAGACGGAGGGTATAATAATATTCTCCGTCGAAATAAATTTATAATGACGACTTAACCAAGTTTGAGTTTCCATCCAATTACACTATATATATATATATATATATATATATATTATTTCAAGAAAAAAAAAACAATATTCGGTCACATTAGGATAATAAATTTATTTACATCCTGTTAAAAGCAGTGATATGACTCAAAACTCCCAAAGAATTTTTACAGTACTTCATCAGATTCAACAAGAAAATATTCTTAATTTGAACATTTTATTGGTCCTGACTGAATTGTTCCCTATTCCGGATTTACTGGATTGAAGAATATACTCTCTCTCTCTCTCTCTCTATATATATATATATATATATATATATATATATATAGCCCCGCAGCTCTTTAAAAGATTCTCCCATTATCTTTAATTCATGAAAAAAAACTAATCTTGTTTCACGGTGTATCAACCCTTTTCGGGTCATTTATCGCCGAATTAAATTTCAAATAATTCATTTAAGTATAAGAATGTTTTTTGTTTACAAATAGTTAAATGTCAAAACAGTTCAGTTAAATTTAAAAATAGTTCTACTTCAAACAATCTAGCTTAGCATAAGTGCAAAGTTTCAATTTTAAAAACAGTCCTATTTAAAGCAATTCAGTTTAGCAAAAGTTCACAGTTATATTTCAAACAGTTCAGTTTAGCATAAGTAAACAGTTTAGTTCTATTTGACCCATAGGTAGGACCCTATCAGATGTTACCTCTTCGGGGCCGAGTAGACCTGGGAGTGATGGCAATGAAGGGGCACTTTATATATCCCAAAGCTTACCATCTAATCGTTCAATGTCATATCCTGGACACTCGTTGGAAGGGGAAATCTTACCCCAGTGCAGAGAAGCACTTGGTGTATTCTACAGCACCAGCCGATTGGCCAAGCCCCTACCTTGGTTTTTATGACACCCTCATCTTTTAGAAGAATGGACTTAGATAATGTAAGACCATATTGTTCATCAAGCTGCGTCCATCTTTCCTGAATAACTAACGCTTTACGAATCAGACTTACTTTTTAAAACTTTATCAAGTAGTTTTTCCTTCAATTTCTATCATAAATTTTCAATTTAGATTTAATAATCAGATTGTTGGCAAACCATTTGATCGAGTTGATATGCTTTTCTTGGAGGAAACATTTGATCCCCTTCGTTCCGCAAGAAGATTTCTAAAGGAGGAAATCTCTACGGCGTAGTAACTATCGTTCTGGAATGCATTCACCTTTGAACTAATACCCTTACGACAGGTATGAACCCATTTCCCCCTCTCAGTCCTTGTGTTCTTTTACAAGGCATGGCGGTGTCATTAGATAACTCACAAAGGTTAATATGTCATTAAGAAAGAAACCAAAACAATGGAAGGGATATTTTCTAAGAATGGTGACTCCATGTTCCTTACCAGGGATTGTATAAGTTAAATTTGTTACTAGCCAGTCAGCTACTTCTAATTAAGAAACGTATCAGAAATTCAACAATATTGAGAAATTAATGACGACAAACTGATATTGAAACGTAAAAGAACAGGGTTTTGTTTGGTTTGGTTTTATGGCATATCAACCATTGTAGGTTATTTAATGCCAAATGCTCCTTAAACATATACAATAAATATATATGATTTGATTTACTTTGGTTTTATGGCATATCAACCATTGTAGGTTATCTAATGCCAAATGCTCCTTATACATATACAATAAATATATATGATTTGATTTACTTTGGTTTTATGGCATATCAACCATTGTATGTTATTTAATGCCAAATGCTCCTTAAACATATACAATAAATATATATGATTTGATTTACTTTGGTTTTATGGCATATCAACCATTGTATGTTATTTAATGCCAAATGCTCCTTAAACATATACAATAAATATATATATGATTTGATTTCCTTTGGCTTTATGGCATATCAAGCCATGTAGGTTATTTAATGCCACATCCTCCTTACGCATATATATTAAATATTTGATTTGTAAACTCATTTTGTTGATAACGTATTTAATCGAGCTTTAGGCAATTTTTTGCAAACAGTTAAATGGTTCCAACTATTGTTATGTATTACTTACAATTTAATTAAACATCAGTTATTTTTGTCTACACATAATCAAATGCTCAAACAGTTCTATTTCTAACAATTCAATTTAGCACGAGTCATTTGATTGCACTCAGTTTAAATGTCAAATAATTCTATTTGACCAATAGATAGTACCTTATCCATATTTACCAACCCCCTCCGCTTGGACAGGATATGACACAAGGTCAATTTTTAAGCGGAGTTTAACAGGTTTTAATTCAGAGTTTACTTTCTCCTAGACTAGTTGCCTCTCCTAATCTGCCCTACTATTTACCCATAGCTGAAGGAGAATAATTGGTTACATACCTTTCCCAAGGGTATTAGTGCTATGTGAAATGCAATCAGCCTAGTCTAGAATTTAAAGTCGTATCGCCGTGTCCATTTCCTACGACGATAACCATTACACCACGAGCACCTCCAGTACCTTAGATAGTACCTTATCAGGTGCTACAACTCCAGACCGGAGTAAAACTGGGAGCAATGGCAATGGATGTGTACTACATATTACTCAAAGCTCACGGGCCGTATCCTCGCCAGGTTGTGTAGTTTAATGTCATATACAGGACACACGTTACGGAGGTCTTACTCCTTTGCAAGAAGCAAGAACGCTCATGATATTATCCTATTTTTTTCAGTTACAGGTGCACCTTTTTCAATAGTTTATCTGGAAGTGTTGCCAAATCTTTTCTTTGTTAAATTCCCCAACACTTTTTTGTGGAGCAAAGAAAACTGTATGACAATAAAATCTGTACGAATCAGGTTGATACAACAAGCAGATTAGCTGATAGATGCCATTGCTTCCAAATTCCTCACTTTCCAACAATCACCATCATCATCATCATCAAGTCCCGCCATCAGCACAGATATCCCAATCTCGTCCATTGCTTCCGGAAGGTCTACAAGGCTACATCCTCTGTTGACTGAGAGCTGTTGTATGTACGTTGTAGCTAGTCGTACAGTCATTGCTCGTCCATGTGAAGGGGTCCCCAGGAGTACGTCACTTATGTGTTCGTCCCTACTTCTCCAGCAGTGTCCCACATGTCCGGTTCGTCTAACTTGGATAGTTTTCGTGATGGCTGTTAAGTGGCCGTAGAGCTGCTGCTTTGTGGGGTGCTGCCTCCAGGACTTATTCAATATTGCTCGCAGCATTCTTGTGTAGTTGCCGTCAAGCTTTTTCTCCATACGTTTAGGTAGCGTCTATATTGTGCATCCATAGAGCAGTACTGACCCGACCGCTACTTGGACAAAACTGCGTTTCATTTTATCGGTCAGATCTGACTTCCATATGACCGATAGCCTATCGTTAGCTGTCAATGCTTTTGCTAATCGCGTGTTGATGCCTGTCTCGGTTGATGAGACACTGGCATAATTGTTAGAGTGTTCGCCAATGGCCCTGGAGACCTGGGTTCAAACCCAGATCGAGTCGTATCGAAGACTCAAGAAATAATACTTGATTCCGCCTTGCTTAACACTCAGCATTATAAGGTACGGATCAAGGGTAAAG
>CAUZXS010000462.1:20000-78215 GCA_963585895.1 Sepioteuthis lessoniana
TTTTTTTTTCTGTTTCATCGCTAGACAATGTATCTAAATGTAAATAGTACTGGATTAACATAAGACACGCTTATCTTTTCGCGCAGAGACCTATTTTATTAGTAAATTTACATATTAAATAATCCGAGGGAATGTTTACTGTCTCTTGTGTAGCTTAGGACTTTAAAGCAGTCCGCCACTATGTTAACTGTCGATCTTACTCGCAAAAGACGTAGACAAAGACGTCTTTTTTTATTAACTATGCAAATTTTCATTCTTTAAACCGTCTCTGATTGTGTGGTTGTACATTACAATTAGGGTTCTATAAAACGCCATTCTGGATATTTCATTTGTTTAATGGCATATCAACCCTGGTGATGCCCAGTCAGCTGGGGCTGTAGAATACACCGACCGCTTCCCTGCAGAGGGTTAAGACCCCACCCCAACGAGTGTCCTGATATGACACTAAACAATCTGATGGTGAAGTTCCAGTGATGCTGGAGCTTTGGGGAATGCGGAGTACCCCTTTATTGCCATCGCTCCCGAGTCTACTCTGGCCTGGAGTGGTAGCACCTGATAAGGGTCCTACCTATGGGTTAAATAGAATTAAACCGTGGTTTGAGATTACTGTTTTTTGCTTTTAAACTGCGCATTTATGCGAAACTGAACTGTTTGAAATAGAACTGTTTTGATATTTAAACTGTGTACTTAAGCTAAACTGAATTATCTGAAATAAAACTGTTTTGATATAGAAATCTTTTTTACAATTAAGCTGTTCTTATATTTAAAATACGTGCTTATGCTAAATTGATCGTTGAAATGGAATTGATTTTGACATTGAAATAGTACTTATGCTAAACTGAATTGTATAATATAGAACTGTTTTGAGACTTGACTGTGTGTAAAGAAAATCTGTACTTATACTAAATTGAATTAAAATAGTTTGAATAAAATGAATAGCTTGAAGTAGAAATGTTTTTGATTATTAAACAATGTACCCATGATAAACTGAATCGCTTGAAATAGAACTATTTGCATAAAAATGGATTTGGCGTTAAGTAACCAACAAAGGTTGATATGCCATAAAACCCAACCAACCAACCAACCCTGGTGGGCTATTTATTGACACATCTTTTTGTATAAGTGATATAATGTGTATAAAGAAGCAAGAATCATTTTCATTGAATGTTTCTCACGACGTGGTGGACCTCAGTCAACGAATTAACGATAAAACAGGATGGGAAATTGTTTGCCATAGAACAACAGGTAGAGTACGGTCGGGACTTAATTATATAGGAGTTATGGCGGAACAAGACAAACCGATTGATGAGACCAAAACCAACTGCCCATTGAACCAACGTCCAAAATAGTCCGTTTCAGGTCATATGTTCCCTTTTAACTAGCTCAACCACAATAATTTGATTCTCAAGCATTACCGATCACTAACCACAGCTAATAACGAGTCCCATTGAGGGAGAGTTTTTTTTAACCCTTCTGTAGAGGTACAGTCGGCATAGTCTGCAAACTCCAACTTACAAGGCGCTGCCAATTTAGAAAAAGAAAAAAATGCTATTAACCATAAATAGTTATATAATTACGGAATGATTTTTTTTTCATATTAATCATTTTTCGTTAATTATATTTTATCATTCAGTTTGGTTGGGCTTTGAACTATTCTGCTCTTAGTTCAGGTGAATAGTATTGGGTACAGTTTACGCTCTCAAGCAAAGGACATAACAATCACGATCGTCATAATAAACCCTAGATAGGAAATGTGGCTGGAGCGTGAATAACATCATGCCCGGAAGCGATGGTCTTGAGAATTTAATGATTTTGAAAAAGAGTCGAGCGAGGGATACGCAGCCGATCAGAGGTGTCTCTGACGAGCTTACAAGAGGGTGCAAGCGTTGGAACCCCCTGGCTTCCGGTAGAAGATATGGGAAGAGGAAGTCCTCTCTCTGAGTATATGTCTCTCCATCTATCTCTAAAAAAACAACAAGGTGTGGGCCCTATAAAGAATAAAATGAGAGATATATTTATAATAAAGTGTTTCGTTCGTCATTATATTTGATTATGTTTCCGATTGTATTTTTATGGGAGTATACAACAAAATGTCTTTCTCTCTGACTTTCCTTTTTTCCATCACGTGATACTCAGCAACCAATCTTCTAGTTTTCCGTGATGATAAGAAGACTTTTGCTCTCTGATTGGTTCTATTTCTCCCTTGATTCAATACAGCATACATCAATCGACTTTTCTATGACAAATTAGCAATGGACTTCATTTTCATGTAGATGATCTTATAGGATTTACACTCCTATATTTTGAAATGGCCGTGATACCACTTGTTCCCGAAACAAAGATGGTGGACGTCGGTAAACTAATCAGTCTCGAGAACCTATTGCTCAGGAAAATCACGTGATTTGTGCTCACAACTACGTCCACACCTTTGATTTTATCCCACGCTTTTGGAGCCGACCACATGAAAAGAATTGTCAATATATAGTCTAGTCTTCCAAGAACTCATTCTCTCACATTTTAACTTCCAGAGACAGCACTATCTGTCTATCTCTTTCTCTTCATTTCGACTTCCGGAAACAGCTTCATCTTGTCAGTTCGTAAGACACCATTCAATACGCGTAACATGGGTATGTATACATTCTGCGACTTTTTTTCTTTCCTGCTCGGCCTTTTCGGCTTGACTTGTTCCAGTCCCGAACACAGTCAGATATTTCGTCAAATCCCGAAAGAGACAGATAACCAACATGGGAGAAGACTTTTTTCCTCATAGAATATATTGCTATATTTCAGAATATTGATACCCCGCATGAAATACTTAGTTAATATACACTTTATAGTCTACAGGACACTTTTAATATTTAGTCTTTCACCATTATATTCGTGTTAGTTACATACACATACGCACACACATAGAGGAATATTTAACAGACTATATTAGAATATTCGTAATGTTTTGTAATATTTCATTTTTATGTATTTGTTGATATACAAATTTAATTTGTTTGTACTGCTTTGTTTTGAATGTTCTTTTGTCTGCGTCGTTTTACATTGTTTACTTCATTTGCTTTTCAATAATGAGCCAACATAAATTGTGGGAGCAAACTATCCGCCAAACAGTACCCTACAATATCTTTTTGTAACGAGAGATTACGGAACTGCGTTCATTGTACACTAATATTTATAGGGCATAGAAGATTTCTTGTGTTACTAGTCTGATTTGTTTCTTATGTTTTGGGTTTAGCTTATCTGACTCCATTGTTTTCTTCTTACTTCATTTAACTTGTCTGTTGAAGGCTGTAAGAAAATTTAAGGAAGGAAGGATGGATGGAAGGAAGGGAGGAGACGAGGGTATCCTTTAATGTAAGACATTATTTCTGGGTTCGTCGACCCTTCTCTGGGTGAAGAAATTTCTTCCTGAAACCAATATGAATAGTCACGTCTCCCAGAAAAGGTGTTAAAGTATATCACGTGTCATTTTCGGTGGTTTTATGATGTTGAGGTTTTTGGCACTGTCCAGAAGGTGTTCTTCGCTGCTAGTAGGAGACACGGTCTTCTGCCAAGCCTGAGACCCGGGCAGCTGAGAGGGGGTTTGTTCAGTGCAAAGGTAAAGCTGAAATGAGGTAGAATTTCTCTTTACCACCCGGAAAGCCCTTTTTTTAGGCATTCTCTGATCCTACTTCCTGTCAGAAGTTTCTGGGAACTGCTATACTTTTTGAATTTATCTTAGTTTATTTTAGTTATTTTTAAATTTTTATTAGTCAAAATATATTTCCATTTTTTGTGAAGTAGTTTCTTGATAGTTTTATTTATTTTTTTTAAAATTTCATTTTTAACTGTCAAATCGGATGCGAATCAATTTTAAATAGATCTATAGGACTAATAGAAGGGATTCCGGAGCAGGGTGGACATGGGAGTAATGGCAGTGAAGGGTTTACTCTCCAATATCCGGAGCTCGGGAAGTGGAGCCTCACCATCAGATGCCGTTTGGTGTAATACACAGAACACACATTTTTTAGAGGATTCGTACCCTTTTGCAGAGAAATAAGGCTAAGTTTAGTAAATAGTCTAAAAAGTGAGCAGGGCAGCTTTTCGCCAGCAATTCTTAATCGGAGTTCTGCGTCTCTTTTATACATATACACATGCACGCATGCGCGATCTTCTCCTTGGTTTCGCGGTATATTCTAGCGTCGTTATAAAGTACAGCCGACACAGAAACCTCTCCGTGGAGAAACACTCACACAGAGAGACAAACAAGAAGTCACATTGAAGACGAAATCGAATAAAAATATGGCGCTTTTTCGTTTCGTGAGTGTTAGAGCCAAAAAGAAACAAAATGATCACGCGATGGATTTTTAACACAACACTTTTTTCAGCCATAAAATGTCTGATATTTATATATTAATCTATTTTCTGTTCTATATTAGTTTATTTGCTGTTGTGTTGTTGTAGGTTTTTTTTGTTGCGTATCTTTTTCTAGTATTTTTTTTCGTAACTTATACACTCATTTTTATTTAGTTCTTATTTGTTATTTTGAAATAATTACAGTATGGTTATATATATATATATATATATATATATATATATATACTTTCTTATATCGGTTGAAAGATAGGATTTTGTGTCGTTGGAAGTGTATATACTACGTAGCCATAATCTACGAATACGTGGAATGTACATATGTTCATAGACTGTTCATAAACATATAGGAATTCAAAAACACTAGAAATTGGTTCAGGTACGAAACTTTTATTCACCTTTTTGAGTTTAAAGGTTTTTCGACATGAGAAGAGAGAGACACAATTTCTTTCTATGCTGATTTTTCCATCTGACCCCACCACGTGCGGCACATTTCGTAGATCCCAACAGGTCTCGCCGAGACGAGACCAAAAATCGACTACCTTCCTCTGGGCTCGAATCTCAACTCTCTGCTTTTTTTCAAATCCCCAAATCCTCAGCTCTTCCGGACATGACGTCATGCACCTCCCCAGTCCTATTTCCTATCTGAGGTTTTTATTGTGACATCTCTGATTGTACCCACCGTCCCGCGCGCGCGTGAACACTTGCACTCAATGTGTGCGCCTAACTAACCCATGCACTAAGCCGAAAGGTTCTCAGCCTAACTAAACCGAAAGGCAAGATATATAAAACGAAAAATGATAATATAAAAAAAATCCCTCCGCAATTATATTACATATATATTAGGATTGGATTGATTAAGTTTTAATATTAAGCTAACATTCGGACACACTGACACAGATACTCCCATACATACGATCTGGTTTGGTTTGGCTTCTTTATTTCATGGTATATCGACCTTCGTGGGTTATTTAATACCAACATAATCCTTGTAGAATAGCAGTCGTTGTAGTATTTAAAACATAGCTGTGGGGTATAAGGGTATTTATATCTTTCTAAAATCCGAAAGTGGATGTAATGTCACGACTAAAGTTTGAACTCACTCATTCCGAAGTAACTGTCCAGCACGTTAGCTACTAATCCACAATAACTTCTGCTCTTTCTCTCTCTCTCTCTATATATATATATATATGTATATATATGTATATATATATGATTTACTTTATTAGATTTATAGATAAAGAGTTCTAAATATCAATGATCGACTATATGTAGATCTAAGTTAGGATGGTGTAGTAAAAGCGTCAACGGTGCTTAGAGACTGTCGGTTTCACGCCTATTGGGTTATCAGACCAAGATGTTTTAGTCTGATAATAATGTAGATAGGGTAAGGATACGTTATCTATCTATCTATCTATATATTTATCTATCTATCTATCTATTCACGAATCCTCAAATATATATATATATATATATATATCACTTGATTATCGATTTTGCATCTTTACTCTGAAGCGATCTCAAAAACAACAAGAACTTGAAATGGTGATCTCTAGACGATGAAGGAAAGATCAGTTGTTTGATAAAGACTAGAAATTTCGGTCGTTACTGGTTGCTCTACCAATACATAACTAGCAGATCTTCGAATTCCTCAACTCTTGTGTGTAACCGTTTTTCGTACCTACCACGAGAGTTCTCGTTCTTGATTGTTTGTTTTCAGTTGCATATTAATTTTATAGATTTCTTTTGCATCTTTTATAATAAACATTTGGTTCTAATTCATATTTGTGCTTTTCCTCTAACCTCCATATTCTACTCTCTGCTTTCAATTCTAGGATTGAAATAATATAGATTGTAAAATTTTTGATGATTGGGATATCATGAATCTCTCAGTTGCAGTATGGCGTTCTGATTCCTATGTTCCAGTACGTTTCTAAAAAGACTTAAATGCATAATCCTCTGAAAATGAGGACACAAGTTACTACAATTCCTTAGAGAAAAATAAACATATTGGTTCAAAAATGAATGGGTGCCATGTTATAAGTGCTTTGTTACCAACATGAGACATACATGCAACTATATTCAGATGTACAGTAACCCTTTGTGTGCAACATATTCAATATGGCAATGTATTTACTCCATCTTTGAAACCAACTTGTCAAATCGACCATAGACGACTTGTTTCGGGTTCTCCGCTTTCTGTTTGACCCTCTAAACATTTCTATCCATATTCGCTGATCACCCCTAACCCCTTACCCTACATCATTGCTTCCCAAATATTTTCAGCCCATCATCATCATCATCATCATACAGTGCTGATAATACGGAGTTCCCTGACTGTTTCTCTTGATATCCATCTCTATCGTTCATCACTCCTGGCAGGTCCTCTTGACGGCATCAATTATCCGCCCAGAGCTGATGTATGTAAATCGTTGCTGATCATCAAACCTCATTGGTGGAAGTTCCAAAGAGGACATTGTTACTTCCCCCGCAGTCTTTCTTCTAGCTTTTATTGTTAGCTGATATATTCGCGCCACCGGTACCATTTGCTTCTAAGTTACTCATGGGGTGTCCTTGTGGGGTAATGGTTAAGATATATGGACTGCTGTATCATAGTAAGCGATTTCATACTCTAGTCGTGCTATTACGTTCACTTTCGGGCAAATACCCTTGGGAAAGGTATGAACGCCTCATCCTCCCAGATATGGGTTAAATAGTACCACTGCTGTTTTTCTAGGAGAATGACTTTGGCATTAAATAAACTACAAGGATTGATATGCCATTAAACAAAAAAAAGCTAACAAAACAAAACAAAACAAAAGTTACTCATCACCCACGGCAGCTTTTCCAAACTACAAACTGTCTCTGAACAAAGCAGACGTAACTTCTTGCTGGTAGGTCAACACTGGCATGTCTATGTGTTGAGTTTATAGAGGAACATCACTTATGAGATTGTTCTTGAATCTCCAGCGGTTTTCCACATGCCATGGTTGTCTTACTTGGATAGATTTTGAGATGGGAGCCTCCATACCCAAGTATTGACAGAGCAATAGCTTGGAAGAAACTCTGTTTCCTTTTATGGGAAAGATCAAACTTCATTGTCAATAACTTATCGATAGCAGTCAGCTCAGTCGGGAGGGCATCATCGGACATTTATTGATAGATTGCTACGCAACACTTAAAAATAAATTTCCTTAGTCTGCCTTGCAGTACGTATTCTTTTATTTGGTAATTTCAATTTTATGCAGCAGACGGTTCTATCGTATAAGAAATAATGTTTAAACTGATCAATTTAACCCATAGATGGCACTGCAAAAGCTATAATCACTTCGGGTTAGAGTGGACCTCGATGTAATGGCAATAAAAGTTAATCCACACTCCTTAGAGCTCTTCTCGGCCCAGTTGGCGGGAGCTGTAGAATGCAACGAAAGCATCTCATCACAGGGGCAAGAAACCCCAACAAGAGTCCTTGATATAACATTAAACAATCTGATGGTGGAACTCCAGTCTAGGACCTTCGGGGTAATGTGGAGAACACTTTCATTGCCATCGCTCCCAGGTACACTCTGGCTCGGAGTGGTAGCACCTGATAGGGTCTAATCTATAGGTCAAATAAATTGAAATCTTTACAAAGTGCAAACAAGTGACTTCCATTAAATTGAACCGTTAGAAATATAACTCTTTCACCGTTTAACTGTAGGTTAAAAAATGACTGATGTTTAATTGAATTAGTAATGATACATAGCATTAGTTGGAACGATTTAATTGGATGCTGATGAATGAGTAATATTAAATACAATTATTAGTGTTGATTAGAAATACTTGAAACTCTTTATGTTTGTCCCAAAATTGAATTCTTGGTGATACATAGCAATGCTTGTAATCATTTAACTGTATGCCAATAAAACTATTCATGTTAGATAGCAATATTTGCTACCAATTAGTTGAATGCAAAAAATGATTAATACTTAACAGAATATTTGGAATCTTTTAATTGTTTGAAAATAATAATGATACTTGAGTGCAAATACAGTCTGACTCATATAACAATATGATTACCAACAAACTGTTGATTTTCAAGTCATGTGCATAACAATTTAATAGTATACAAACAAATGAGCTCTGATTCGTTTGAATGTATTTACAAATCATATATATTTGTGAAGAAGATTTGGCATTAAATATCTCACAAGGATTGATTTGCAATAAAACACAAACAAACCAAACCAAATCATATATATATATATATATATATATATATATATATATATATATATATATATATATGAAGAGGATTTAGCATTTGATAACCGAAATTGGTTGATAGACCATGAAACCCAACAGAGCCAAATTATATATACTTAATACATATGTATAAAAAGGATATGTACCGGACATAGGCATTATGATTAGAGTGTTTGCCAATCGCCCGGGAAACCTGGATTCAATCCCAAGTCGAGTCATACCAAAGACTCAAAAGATGGTACTTGATGCCTCTTTGCTTAACATTCATCATTATAAGGTACGTATCGAGGGTAAAGTGAAACAATCCGAAGAAAGAAGTAGCGCTCTCCCCTACATCTTGGTATAGTAGCTATAGAAAGAGGAGCCTTCGGATCACCCTCGACTACGGTCGCCAACTTTACTTAACTTTATAAAGAGGATTTGGCATTAAATAACCTACCCTGGCTGATATGCCGTAAAACAACCAAGCCAATCAGTGCTCCAGAACTGAAGCCTCACCACCAGATTAAGTTTAGTGTTATATCAGGGACATTTTTTCGGCATAGAGAGGTACTTACCCCTCTGAAGGGAATAGGGTCTACGTATTCTAAACCTCACCGACAAAGTAGAACTATTTTTGAAAAACTGTTTATCATATCAAACCAACTTTAGTGGATTATCTTTCGTTCTTTATTATTTTGGAAAAATTGGTATTTATTTACGGGACAAGCCTCGTAAATAAGAAATTGATAGATTTTAACTGTATGTCAACCTGTTTAGAGTTATTTAATGCATATAGGTCAGTGAATCACGTTCAGTGTATAATTAGACTTAATTTTTTTGCGCATTTGTTTCTTTAGTTTTGTTTTTTTGTTTTGTTTTTTCATGCAAGAAAATTAAATACGAATAATTCTTTAGCAGATTGATTTGACCTATATCAAGTTGTTGGTTGGTTGGATTTTATGCCATATCAACCTTTGAAGGTTATTTAACGCCAAACCCATTTTTATGAAAATAGTTCTACTTCAAACAATTTAGTTTAGCATGAGTACACAGTTTAATTGTTAAAAACGTTTCTATTTCAAGCTATTCAGTTTATTCAAACAATTCTTATTCAGCTAATTCAGTTTAGTATAAGTGCAGATTTTGTTTGCACACAGTTAAATGAAAAAAATAGTTTTATATTAAACAATACTCTTTAGTGTAAGTACAGTTACAGTGTCAAAAAACAGTTCCATTTCAGACAATTCAGTTTAGCATAATCACGCAGTTAAAATATAAGTACAGTTTAATAGTTAAAAACTTTTCAGTTTCAAGTTATTCAGTTTAGTCAAACAGTTTTAATTCAAACAATTCAGTTTCGCATAAGTACGCAGTTAGTTCTGTTTAACCCATAGATAGGGCCTTATCAGATGCTACCATTGTGGACCAGAGTGGACCTGGGAGCACTGGTGATGAAGGGGAGCTCTGCATTCTCTAAAGCTTCAGCATCACTGGAATCTCACCATCTTATTGTTTAGTGTCATATCCAGAACTCTCATCGGAGGGTCTTACCCCTCTGGAGAGGTGCAGTCGGTCTATCCAACCGACAAGCATATACTGGGCAAGCATATATAGGACCTAAACAGGTACTTCCTGTCCGAGTCAGAATAGACCTGGGATTAATTGACATGAAGAAGTGACTCGACACTCCTAAGACTTTCCGAACGGAAGCCTCACCATCAGATATAGTTTAGGGTCTCACCAAAAACATTTATTTTAGTGGTGTCTTCCAGAGTAAAATCAGCGCTTTCATGTCAAGTACTTTATTACCAACATGAGACTTATATGCAACTATATGCATATGCACACTAACCCTTTGTCTCCAACATATTAGGTATGGACTCCACTTATAGCGATGGATTTACTCCACTTTTGAAACCCGCTTTTCAAATTGATCATAGAAAATTTGTTTCGGGTTCTCCGCTTTTTGGTTGACCCTCTAAACATTTCTACTTATATTAGAACATCAATTCACTCGCCTTACCCAAACCACTGCATAATCAACACGAGCTTTTCCCAGACTCTCTCTCTCTCTCTCTCTCTCTCTCTCTCTCTCTCTCTCTCTCTCTCTCTCTCTCTCGTCATCCCTCTTTATAAAGGAACAAAAGGTTCAATACTTTCCGTGTTATCTGTTGGGAGAAGGCAAATGTAGGCCAGGTAAAAATCAGGATGGAAACGTTGTCTGGATACAAGGAGACAAATATTATTTAAAAGATATGATAAAAACCAAAAAATGTTGTTTACAGTAAAATTCTTTAATTATATATTCATAAAAAAACTTCCCAGCCTGGTGGAATGAAAAAAATGTTCTGCTTCTAACGAAAAGTTGCCTGAAATTCTAAGCCAGTTTATAATTATTAATTCACGACTAATTTCCACTAATAATGTCACTGACAGAAAATCTTTCATATAGTTTCCATATTGGGACTTAGAAAATTTTTATATGATTATTGCTTTTATAGTCCTTTTTTTTACTAATCAAAATGAGTAAAGCTAATTCGAGGAAAATCTGATTAAACGCCTCAAAAACTATATATATATATATATATAAAGAGTTCTTGTCATTTATTTTTTACAACGAAAATTGTGAAAGAATTCTTCAATCTACTTCTTTAAAACAGTTTCTTTTGCCACTAGAGAAAGCGACTAAGTTTTATTCTTTCTGAAGTGACTGATTCCTAATTGTATTTAATTTATTTCACCTAATTGTGCATCGTATAAAAAGAAACGACCGCGTTAGATGTTCTTTTGCTTGAAGGTTTTCTACTTAATTATTTTGTGTGTTTGTGTGTGTGTGTGTGTGTGTGTGTGTTGTGTGTGTGTGTGTGTGTGTGTGTGTGTGTTATAGATGTCAACTTTTTTCAAAAGCTCTTCGTAGGTCACAACTCCAAAAGATTGCTAAATGATTTGAGCTTTATGTAAATGACGAGTTTCAGTTGTTAAACAATTTCAAGTATTTTGGTTCCAATACTTCTTATTCTTCTTCTTTCTGTCGGATTTATATTTCTTCTTTTTTTTCTCTCGGATTCGTATTTCTTCTTGTTCTTCTTCTTGTTCTTTTTCTTACTGTCTGATTCTTCTTCTTCTTCTTCTTCTTCTTCTTGCCCGATTTATATTTCTCCTTTTATTCTTCTTCCTCTTCTGTCTGATTCATATTTCTTCTTCTTCTTCTTCTTCTTCTTCTTCATCTTCTTCTTCTTCTTCTTCTTACTGATTCATATTTATTCTTGTTGTTGTTGTTGTTCTTCTTCTGTCTGATTCATATTTCTTCTTCTTCTTCTTCTTCTTTTTCTTGATGCATATCATATTTCTTTTTCTTCTTCTTCTTCTTCTTCTTCTTCTTCTTCTTCTTCTTCTTCTTCTTCTTCTTCTTCTTCTTGTCCGATTCATATTTCTTCTTCTACTTTTACTTCCCCATCTGTCTGAATCATATTTCTTCTTCTTCTTCTTCTTCTTCTTCTTCTTCTTCTTCTTCTTCTTCTTCTTCTTCTTCTTCTTTATGAGTCTCGTTTTTCTTTTTGTTACGTCTCCAGGACTCTCTGAAGTCTTTTAAATAATTTTAATAGTGCTGTGGTCGAGATAATCTCCTTTCTTCCTCTAATATTTTATTCTGTTATTCTGTTCTCCAAACATCTGTGGCGTTCTAAAGTGTACAGACTACAGGAAATTTCCCTCAGCCATTTCAGTCCTCTGGCATGATCCAAGTATTTGTCTATTTTTGGGGGGTTTACTCTGTGTTCCACTCGAACGACAAAAACTACTAAAGGGCAATTTTTCTTTGCTTTTTGTTAATTAGCATTAGGTCTAGACAGGATATGCCTGTGGTGTGATGGCTAAATCGCTGGATTGCGGAATCATAGTGAGCAAGTTCGAAATCCAGTCGCATTATTACCTTCACTTTCGGACAAATACCTTTGAGATTGGTATGAACCCCATTATCTTCTCAGTTATAGATAAAATAGTACTACTACCGTCCTTCAAAAAGAATGGATTTGGCATTAAATTACCAGAGATGGTGAATATGCCATTGAATAACAAACAAACTAGGACTTGTCTTCTCGTAGAAATTTGGTAATCTGCTTGTATCTCTTAGTCCCAGATAGAACAGTTTTTATTTCTGCTTATATCATTTGTCAGCATAGTCAAATATTAATGCTGATCAGCATAATTATTAGGATTATAAGACTATCCAAAACAGTTCTATTTCGAACAACCCGTTTAGCATATGTACACAGTTTAGTTGTATTTGACCCATAGATAGGACACTATCAGGTGCTACCACTCTTGACCACAGTGCCTCTGGAGCAATGGTAATAAGTCACTATCCAAACTAAAGCATTGTTGAGATCGGCCAGAATACTGAGAAGAGTCATGGAGACTTGAGGAGACTTAGTGTCACTGAAACTCCAGTGAGAGACTATTAGTTAACGCTAGTATGAAAAACTCTCAGAGAAGTAAAAAATGATGATTATTTTTTTCATTATTATTATTTTATTATTATTATTATTCTTTTTTTGGAATAATTCATTGACCGACTGATTTGCTTGAATCAATATGAAAATAGCCTTTACAAGAACTCACACAAATGCACGTGTACAGACAGACAGACAGACAGACACACACACACACACACACACACACATATATATATATATATATATATTAACAGTGACGTAAAAGTCACCATATTAGAAAGTGAGGAACTTCTGTATAAAGACGGTAAAGAAATATTTCTTTAAATTATATTTATTTTGACTCTCGTAAAGAACTAATTGTAGAATATATCCCTCAAGTGCATGCTGTTTTCAGCTATAGAGAAATTTCTTTTTAATTTTAAATCTTAAGTGACTTTTGCACCATCTTGTGTAAAGCCATGTGTATGTATGTGTCTAATCTTTCAGATCTTCACCTACGTATAAATTCACATACACAATCAAGGCACCCTCGTATATATATATATATATATATATAGGGGGGATGCGTCTGTGGGTGTGTTTTAAATGAGAGGGTTAGGAGGTCTCTTGATCATAATGTCTAACAACATTTTTTTTATTATTTACTATTGTATGCACTAATTTTTGTATCACTATATGGCATAAAAATGAATCGGTCACTGTTCGCTTTCCATTTCTTTTCACTTTTACTTTCACTTTCATTTTATACCCTTTGGCTGACGATTGGCCGACTGTTGTCCGGTGCGCTTGTGCACACCGTTAAGTATTCATAAAAGAAACAGAAATGTATAAAAATCAATTTTTGACATTGAATAACTTCATAGAAAGAAAAAAAAACTTTATTGAAAAAATGCATCAGATATTGACTAGAACATTAAAAAAACATGATAAAATTAGGAAAGTCGAAAAGCATATTTTCAAATAATCAATATTACATTGCGAACAACAAAGTGGTGTAAAATGTTTGATATTTCGATGGTTATTTATATTATTTGCAGCATAATAACAGCAAACTTGGATTGCAAATCTATGTAAATTTTCAATTTTTTTAGAATGATAACATGGTTAAAATATCGCCTGCCAGTACCAACCATGGCTTAGTCTAGAGTTTGTAGTACTATGTAAGCAAACTATGTAGAACTTACGGAATAATGTTTGACGTAGACGGAGAAACATGTTTTAGTTTTTAAAAAAGTCAACAATAGGTTTACCATTAGGAGCCTGATTCAAATTGTTCATACAAGGCTTACTCTCTCTTTCATACAGAAACAATATTCACATCCACAGTGTTTGATCTGTCAGACAACTTGCACGGTTAAACCCATTCTTATAGAATGCAGAGCTTTCGCTGTCATCAGAAAGCAATTTTTCAATGTGACTAGTCTAGACTAATTTTTCGAAAACGTCAATATAGATGACATTATATCCTTCTTGCGAGAGACAGGGTTGTACGAAAAAATATGACGAATTAACTCGTTAATCATGTGCAAACAAATGAAATCCTGCTCATAGAAATTTTTACCAACTAAGTATTCGTTCAGAAATCCTTGGTTGAATGTATATATATATATATATATATATAGAGAGAGAGAGAGAGAGACAGAATTTGGCGTTAAATAATCTACAAAGGTTGATACGCCATAAAACCAAAACAACTAACCAGCTTGATTCGAAAAGTCCATGGAGTAGAAATTTAATGATTCTCCGATGAGATAAATGTTCTTGGTAAACAGTCAGTAAAGAAGGTGAAACTGACAGTCTTCTGGGAACGACCCAATACTATTGACTTCTTTGATTAAGTACAACATTAAATAGGGCTTCCTATTGCTAACTTTGTGACCAACATTAACACCATTTATTGAATGACCCTTGCATATAGCATGGTTGTAGGTCATTCCTTTTTTAGGCTAGCCGAGAACTTTTATTGAATGGCACAAGTAAATGTCTGATTAAATATCAAAGACAATCTTTGTCAGTATATTTTTGTTTCGATTCTTTCAAATCGATGTATAGTTGTTTTGATAGCCGGCTGGAATTGGCTAACACATTTTCCGTATTGAACTAGTTCCCAAATACTTTCAGGCTCTGTCTCGGGCCATCATCCGGGAGGTGTATATTGTAAAAGCACAATACATCATTTTATTTATACTGATGCAATTTTTTAATCATATATATAGCAACAGTTGCTGATGGCATTTAAGTACATTATCACTCGTTTCAAAATTAATTTTGTTGAGGTCAGGACGTTTGTTTCTGATATGAAAGGCTTAAAAAATGTGTAGTCGTTGTTCGTTATTTTGTTGTTACAAAACTGTTTTGTTTTCGGTAAGAATTTTTCGAAATTCAGTTGTATTCGGACACACACACACACACAAACACACACACACACACACACACACACATATATATATATATATATATATATATATATATATAATAATGATGATAAATAAATATATATTATATATATATTTAATTCATGGAAAATGTTTTCCTGCCATGAATTAAATATATATATATGATATATATTTATTTATTATCATTATTATTATAATAGCTCTATCATTGATATTGAGCACTCTCCATATTATATTGTACTTGGTTCGACAAATAACCACATAGTGATTTACTGACAACCAACACTCTCATAATATATATATATATATATATGTGTATATATATATATATATATATGGGGTTGAGTTCTCTGGCGAAGAAGTAATCGTGTTGCCATTAGCGATTATTGCAAGCCCCTTCGTTTGAATTGAGGTCTCGGCTACCGTTGAACGGATGTATGTAAACAATAGCAATTGTAATTCATAACCGTTTAAAATTTACTTCGCAGGTAATATCTCCTTGTGGCTGAATGGTTAGAAGCTTGGGTTGACGTTTGAGTCAACCGGGTTTCGATCCCAGCTATGGGAAGATACTGTGTAGCCACACCGATGAGTTCTGATAGAACGAAACAGATCTGTCTGTGGATGACTATATATATAATCATAAAGGAACAACATCTGTGATGTTCCTGGGTTCATTGAAACTCTGTAGAAATATTTAACGACGTTAAATATCACTATTGGTAAATAATAGGTAACATTTCGGTTTTTAGATTTTCATCAGTGTATTTAAGTTATTAAATAAAGTGAAAAAGATATGAAAGATTTAAGATGTTCTATTTCCGTTGGTATAATAATAGGTAACATTTCGGTTTTTAGACTTTCATCAGTGTATTTAAGTTATTAAATAACATGAAAAAGATGTGAAAGATTTAAAATGTTATATTTCCGTTGGTATAATAATAGGTAACATTTCGGTTTTTAGACTTTCATCAGTGTATTTAAGTTATTAAATAACATGAAAAAGATGTGAAAGATTTAAAATGTTCTATTTCCGTTGGTATAATAATAGGTAACATTTCGGTTTTTAGACTTTCATCAGTGTATTTAAGTTAATAAATAACATGAAAAAGACGTGAAAGATTTAAAATGTTCTATTTCCGTTGGTACCGTTCTGTTTCAAATTTGTCTGATGTATATCGTTTTTTTTTTTTTTGTTAGTGAAATATCAACATTTGTAAGTTTTTAAATACCAAAGCCACCCTTATATAAGGACAGTATTCGTACTGCTTAACCCATGGATGGGACAATAAGGGGGTTCATACCTTTCCTAAGGGTATTTATCCAAAGGTGAACGTAATAGTGCGACTGGAGTTCGAACTCGCTTAATACGATTCGACAGTTCATCGTTTTAACCACTACACTACGAAGACACCCCCTCGTCTGATTTAATAAGCGGTCCAAAATCAATTAATAAATCTATTTTCATATTGTCAGATTTATCTCCAGTTTTTCCCCAATATATATATATTATATAATATATATATATATATATATATATATATATATATATATATATATATATATATATATATATATATATATATATATATAAATTGACGTCGTAGAAAAGAAAGCAGTGAAGTTACTGAATATTTTTTGTTTGAACACACTGTCTCTAATAAAACTAGAGAAACTATTTAAGATTTCTGTCTTAATTTCTTTACAGGAGAGACTCATACAAAAGTGAGAGGTTTGTGCCAAATCTAAAATCTGGGCGAAACTTAGAACTTGTGACCGATCCGCCAATATATATATATATATATATATATAAGAACATCAGCTGCGTGTGAGTAGATATATTGGAATATTCCCAACGTTATTAACACGCAAACACTGTTTGCAGACAATAGTGATTCGATTTCCTAACATGTGTTATAACGTCTACTTAAAAAAATCAGGCGCAACGAATATTGTTGAAATGAACATAACAAACACTGCAATATATCAACCTATTATAAGAAATGTCTTCTTACATTCAAATTCTTATCGCGTTTGCATATATATTAGGAAATATTTGGGTCTAGAAATGAATGCATATATATATATATATATATATATATATAGGGAGAGAGAGAGAAAGAGAGAGAACAATAGAAGAAGAAAGAGAGGGAGAAGAAATAGAGCGAGCGCGAGAATGAAAAATATAAAGAGACGTCCACGACAAAGAAGGAAATTGAAGCCATTGATCAGTTTGTCTTTCAAAATATACTAAGGGTTACCTCTGCTTCTCAGGGTTTTTCATTCCTAAATTATATGATATATATATATATATATATACGCAGAGAGAGACAGGGGGGGAGAGAGATTTCTCCCTTTTCTCTATATATCCCATCTCTGTATGTTTAATATCTCTTTTTTCTTCGTTCCCGAATAATTCGTCCCTAAATTATATATATATACATATATATACATATATAATATACGTGCGTGTATGTGTGTGTGTAAGTGTGGTGAACAGATGAAAAAAAAAATCATTTATATGAAAACATAGTTGATAAATCAAGTACTCAAATGCTGACCAGCACAATGACTACAAAAGGGAAAAAGAATGATTAAATGTTGTTTCATCGCAATACCTTTTTCGTATAATTGAAGGTAACAAATATCAGATTAAATTTCAAGATATATATATATATATATATATATATATATATAGTTATCGTCGTATGAAATGGACATGACAACACGAGT
The DNA here is from genome assembly GCA_963585895.1 of Sepioteuthis lessoniana. Taxonomy (NCBI): domain Eukaryota; kingdom Metazoa; phylum Mollusca; class Cephalopoda; order Myopsida; family Loliginidae; genus Sepioteuthis; species Sepioteuthis lessoniana. Next base: position 38,167 of record CAUZXS010000462.1, read on the forward strand.
TCAATTCCTGAACGGGGCAGATTGCATATCTCAGAACTAATAACATTGGGAAAGGTATGAATCCAATTGTTCTTCCTTCCGCTGTGGGTAAATAGTAGGGCAAACTGGGTTCTTTAACTTTGGTTAGGTAACCAGTGAAGGCGAAGGCAAATTCAGAATTGGATATATATAAACATATGTGTTGAGTGTAGATTATTTTCCTTTTTAGCAAAAATAGTTTATTCACGAATAAATTAACAATGAATCAATCTAAATCAAAAGCATATTTGTAATTATTTGAAGCACTTTTAGCCTTTTATCATAGTTCATTGATTCCTCTCAAGTAAAATTCAGTTGGTTTTGAACTAACAAACGTTCCTACCTGATCTTCTCGAGAAAATTTTTTCTCATTCACAGAATTTTGTAGTGAAAGAAAAATATGCAAATCACTTGATGCAAGCTCGGTGGATGGAATTGTACCAACCAATGTAAATTCAATTGTGCTTTGTTTGTTTTTTTTTCAATTTTTTCGTCTACTTTGCAGCAAACTAGAGTCAATTGAGCATTGCCTTGATTAAAAGCAGAGCCATAACGTTATTCATTCCTCAACAACTACATGCTGTATTGGTTGATATTCATCCCGGAAGCTCCAGTTCAAAGATTTTAGATTTTGCGTGTCAATAGAGGACAATGCAGACGATTCGAAAAAAAAAATTGGAGGACTCCAACGGTGATTCTGAAAATTCGGCAACTCTGAAGCGTTCCTCTAATTGTTCTGATGAGAAAAGAACACGTCAATGTATTGTTGAAAACCAGGGTTTGATTGACAAACATCTCAGTAATTTAACTTTCCCCCTAGTAAGGGACATGGAAGTGCCTGAGTTTCTTATCAGGCAGTCAGGTTATAAATCATCATCATCATCATCATGTCGTGCCACTAGAACGGATATCCCTGACCCTCTCTCACCACTTCTCCCTATCGTTCATCGCCTCTGGCAGGTCTTCGGGGCTAGATTCCGTATCCTCACATAGCTGCTGAATGTATGTTCGAGCTGGTCGTCCTGCTTTTGCCCGGCCATATGTAGGGGTCCATCGGAGTACATCACTTATGAGCTTGTCCCTACTTCTCCAGCAGTGTCCTGCATGTCTGGTTCGTTTAACTTGGATAGTTTTTCATGATGGGAGGCAGGTGGCCGTATACTTGGTGTCTTTTGGGGTGTTGCTGCCAGGACTTGTTCAATATGGGTATGAATACATTCATTATTTCTCTTGCGAAATGAAAAAAAAGAGACCCCTTTTTATCAGAGGTTATGAAAAGCAAGTAGAAAGGCCTCGCTGCTATGCTTTTGAATACTTTCAAACACCCACTCAAACCAAATATGCTTTGGTTTTTATTAGAAGAGAAAAATTTCTGGCAGGATTAGCTAGTATACTCATAGAGCAACCATTGGTTTGCTCTGTCCGCACAAGATGGACCGATATTGAAGAAAACCAATCACCCAGTTCCCTAATCAGGCTATAAGTGCCGTCTCAATTAAGAAAATGTGTACTGACGCAATACCATGATGACAATGGTCATATGGGAGTAGGGAAAACGTTTCATGCCATCAAACATAAGAATTTCTGGCCTTGCTTACTTAAAGATATAAACGATTTTGTAAACGAATTCATTGCATTTCAAACGATGAATCTGAGAAAGCAGCATCCTCACAAGCAGAAGTGTAATTTACCTCCCCTTTCCTTTCGCAAACCTTGCTTTAGATATTTCTGGATCCTACCTAAAGACTCATTGGGGTAACCAATACATAGTTACATTCATAGATATGTACAGTGGTTGGCCTGAGGCTTTTGCTGTTCCTAACAAGAAAGCAGAAACAGTGGTGTATCTTCTAGTTGAGGAAATTTTCCCCAGATTTGGAGCACCACTTCAGCTTTTAACGGATAATGCACCAGAAAATATCAATAAAATCATGAAAAAGACGTTAGAAGATCTCAATGTACATCACGTGACTACTTCGTTTTATCACCCACAACGGTAACGTTTTGCCTATATTCATTTTCTCACATGGTCTCAGAATCAACACGGAGGCTTACATTAAGTGGCTGGACGAGTTAATGCTGCTCTGGATCGAGAGGGTCATTTAATGTCAAGAAAGGTTAAGTTGGCTTTGTTATCTATGTTGATCTTATGGTTTAGGATATGGGGGTTTACGATAATATTTGATTATATTAGACCAGATATTAATGAACATTTTGATTTGGTTAGATTTTGGTAAAAAGATGTTGTTTTTTTGAAAACTCAAGATGTTCGCAAATTTGGTTTGTTGTGTTTTATGATACATCAGCCCTTGCAGGCCACAGAATTCCAAATTTCGTTTATACACATATTAAACCTGTTGGTTATCACCTACCTTTTTCGACACAATGAACTAGTCCATCTGCCATATATAGCAGTAGCTACAAATACCAGGGCAGACTAGAAGGTGAAGAGCAGGTTCTTATAGGAATAGTATTAGAGCGTTGGAGACTGGAGATCGCACTAGATCACCTTACTTGCTACCGTAACTGAATTATTTGAAATAGAACTGCTTTTCGATATTGAAACTTTATTTACACTTAACTGAATTGTTACATATAACTGCTTGAATAGTTTGAAATAGAAATGTTTTTGACAATTAAAATGTGAACTTATGCTAAACTGAATTGTTTTAAATAGAACAGATAATTACATAAAAAAGGATTTGGCGTTAAATAACCTACAAAGGTTGATACGCCATAAAACCCACCAAACCAAACGAAACCTGCATTCATCAATAAAGCAAACCACATTATATAAATATATACATGTATATATATATATATAGAGAGAGAGAGTGGGGGGGAGGAAGAGAGAGAGAGAGAGAGAGACTAATTTCTTGCATATATGGAATCGTGTAAACTTTTGGGCATTTACGTATATACACAGATATGGCAAAATATAATTCACACGCTGCAAGTATAGCAGAGTCATTGGTATACACATATATAAGTCGGTTGCATAAATTTCATTTTTGATACGTTAAAAGCCTATCAACCCATGTTGAAATCATTATAGGAGTGTTTGCAATTCCAACTTATGAAATCTGTGATGTTCGTGTTATTTGTAATTCCAGTTGTAAATTTTAAATGTGGAAGATAAAATTCGACGACGCAATTCTCTTTCTATAAAAAAAAACACAAAAGTGGAATGGACAAAGGGCTGCACCCTCCCCTTCCTCCCCCCCAAAAGTAACTTCGGCATCTCTAAGAACTACAGAAGCAAAACCCCTATTGCTATAGCTGATAAGGTTTACAATAACCATATTTCTCAATCATATCCAACCAGAAATTGAAAATTTTCTTTGGAAAAAAGATTTTCGGAGATATAGCCCCACAACGTCACAGATTCTGACAATGAGTCGAATCATTGAAAGAGTACGTGAGAAAAATCTCGAGGCAACACTATTCTTCGGGGATTTCTCCAAAGTATTCGATTATATACTGTTGTGTTCTGGTTAGTAAACACAAGTAGTAATAATAATAAGACAAACCACGGTATGTGAGGAAAATAGTTATATTTACAGGAAAGAGTATTTACAAGAGAGAGACTGTTAGTAATAAGAACATAGGATTAGTGATAGAGTAATGATATACTTCAACTATAGGAACGGCTCTTCTGGTCTAACTTGTAGGCTTATTACCAGACTGATCTCCGCTACTGCCATATATGGCAGATGGAACAGCTCATTATGCTGAAAAGGCTGGTGATACACAACACATAAACACAGGGAAGATGGGGCAATTACTATAAGAATGTGGTCTCCCCAAAGAGACTGTTACAGCTATAATGATGCTCAACAAAAACACGAAAGCAGTGGTTGGTTTACCACTTGTCGACATGTCTTCTTCTATCTACATTGTCACTGGGTTTTTTCAAGGAGATACATTAGCGCTATATATGTTTAAAATCAATCTAGATAACAAACGTCTATAGATCTAATAAAAGCAAATGGTTATACACGAAAAATATGTCTGTAATTTTGATATCTGATAAATTGCAGATAAAGTCTGCGCGTCCGATGGATTTTAATTACTGCTCGAAATTTGGGATGATAACCTTTTGTGTAATCAATTTGAAGAAATTTATGCTTTACATTACACAGTACATCGATCCTTGTTGCTTACTGGGCTTCCAAACCACAGTCAAGTCAGAAAACCAGTGCTAACCAATATCTATTGCCGATAGCCTCCCGGATACGCAAGCGCCGATATTGAACATTTTATCAATAGAATGAGGTCACTCTGTCTAAGGAATATTCTTCTGAAGAGACTGTAAGAAATTAAATGAAGTGTAAAAAAAGTGCAGACTTAATGAAATGAAAAGAAGTGTGAAAGAAAGAAAGTGAACAGTTGAAAAAAAAAAGAAGTAAATAGTGAAAGAAAGGAAGTGAAGACTTAAAGAAGGGAAAAGGCTATTTGAAGAATAAAAATGAGAAGCGAAAGAAAGGAAATGAAGAGCTAATGAAAGGAAGCGAAGTGTGAAAGAAAGGAAGTGAAGAGTGAAGGAATGAAAAGCTGTAAATAAAAGGAAGGAAGTGAAGGGTGAAAAAGAGGAAGTGAAGTGTGAAAAAAGCAAGTGAAATGTTAAAGAAAGGAAGCAACGTGTCCTAGGAAGGAAGTAAAGGGTGTAAGAAAATAAATTGATTTATCAGTTTTAACGGCATGTCAACCTTTCTTGAGTTATTTTATGCAAATCTCACCTGTTTATATTTAGATTTTCTGCGTAGTCTCATGAGAGAGTTTTTTTTACCTACGTTTGTATGATATTAATTATCTATGTCTAATACATATAATTTCCAAACATCAATTTGAACCAGAGATAGGACCCAAACAGGTACTACCACTCCGGGTAGTGAATTATTTAATGCCAAAGCTATCCTTGTAGAAGAACGGCAGTGGTACTATTTAACCCATATCTAATGGGATAATGGGGGGGTCCATGACTTTTCCAAGAGTATTAGCCCAAATATAACCACCCCAGTCGGCTAGGGCAGTAGAATACACTGACAGCATCTCTGAAAATGGTATGACCCCTCCGGCAGCAAGTGGCCCGGATATAGTACTAAAAAATCTGAAAGTGAGGTTTTAATCCTGAATCTTTGGAGAATGTAGAGCACCCCTCAATTTCCATTACTCCCAGGTTCATTGTGAGTCGGAATGGTAGTACCTGATAGGGTCCCATCAATGAGTTAAACAGAACTGTTAAAAATCTAAATTCGTGCGAAGGTTACCGAGTCGCAGGGGCTGTAGAATACACAGACTGCATCTCTGCAGAGGCGTAAGATTCTCCTCACGAGTAGCCCAGTCGGCTGTGACTGTAGAATACACCGATGGCTTCACTGTAGAGCAGTAAGACCCCACCAACGATTGTCATGGATATGACACAAAACCATCTGATGGTGAGGTTCCAGTAATGGTGGAGCTTTGGGAATTCGAAGTACTCTTTCAATGCAATCGCTCTCAGGTCCACTGTAAACTGCAAACTTATGCTAAACTGAATTGCTTGAAATTGAACTGTTTTAACATTTAAACTTCGTACTTGGGCTAAACTGAATTGATTTTGCATGCTAAACTGTGATGCTGACAAAAAAAAGACACGGGGGAACATAAAAAGGTAGACAGAAAGACATATATTCAAGTAACAGAAACAAGATACATGTGAACCTGGTTAGTTAATAGGAAGCTGAGAGTCCAATAGGGTAGTAACTTACTGTCCACTACACAATTGGTATCACACATGACTGTGTCACGTGGGTCTGGTCAGCGGTATTTGTGGCACGCCCTACCGAACGGACAAGAGTGGCACAAGGCCTTTTTAAGGTGAGTCAAGGTGCAGGACCGGGGTGTACAAGCGCCCGGCATTTCCTAAAAATACCTCGGATCCCGTCGGGTTCCTCTAAAGAGGGGCGCCTCAGGCGCCAGATTATTAACATAACCCCTCCGAAGAGGGTTACAGCCTGGGGGGACGGCGCCCTGAGGCAAGAGGGATCTCCAATGCCGAAGCACACCTGGCCAAATCAGTGCTGCTGATAACACGCCCAGCCAAAATGCAACCCAATAAGTGGCGAGGCGCACCAAATACGGGGGTTTGGTTAGGTATTTTTTTCCGGCTAACCAACCGGAGGAGGATGGCACTAGGCCTTGTTAAGGTGGGTCCAGGCGCAGGGCAAAGCCCACATGCACCCGGCATTTTCTATAAATACCTCGGGCCCCGTCGGTATTCCCCTAAAGAGGGGCACCTCAGGCGCCTGACAATTAACAACCCCTCCAAAGAGAGTTAAAACGTGGAGGGACGGCCCCCTGAGGCCAGAGGAATCTCCAGTGTCGAGGCACACTCGGCCAGATCTGTGCTGCTGATAACTGGAGAGGCGGACCAAACACAAGGGTTTGGTAACCTCTTCTGACGCTCTGTTGATGGGTATTTATGAAGAGGAGCTAGTCCATTATGTAGGGAGTACAACATAATTTGAATTGTTTGAAATAGGATTGTTTTTGACATTGAAACCGTACTTATGCTCAACTGAATTGTTTGAAAGAACTGTTTTTTTTCTATAAATGTTAATTTCGAATTGGATGACCTTCAAAGGTTAATATGCCATAAAATCTAAAGAAACAAATATTTGTGTTAAGGAGAACCGTTACAATGTTCTAAACACAACCGGCAGTGTTTAAAATTTGTACTTCATTTATTCAATTTTTTTAAAGCAATTATATCGTTTCACTTATTTTTTCCTTTTTAATATTAATCATCATAGATATATGTGTCAGGGTCTGGTCTATGGTTAAAATAGGAATTTTTTGAAAATTATAGGCATTACATACGAATATTTAAAACTATATAACTGTTCAATTTATTTGCATTAAGTATAGTTAGAAAGTTAATTTTTTATTCATTTACTTGAAATAAAACTTGAAAGCAAATGATTCCATGCAAATTATTTTTATTTGATTTTCTTGTACCAATTCCCTTGACAATGACCAACAAAGGTCAAAAGCATATATACTCGGGCCATAACATCAGAGATTTTGCACTATAATTAAATAGTCTTCATTCTAATTTTCCACATCTTCTTCACGAAAAAAAGACTTATAAAAACTCAACTTCAATTTTTTGTGCGTCATCGTTAAGAACGCATGCCTTCAATATATATATACACACACACATATATATATTTAGAGAGAGAAGAATAGTACATTTTAGTGAAACTGACAAGATGATAAAAATACGTTGAAAAGTGGATAAATCAAAACACTTATAACGAGTTTAGTGGTGATATTTCGTTCTTTATTCACAGATTTCACTCTACTTTGAAGACATTACATGAAAACAATATCAGAAAAGAAAATGGATAAAAAAAAAGAAAAAGATTTTTTAGCTAAAACTAAGACAATTTTTTCACTCAATAATCCATACGATGGACGATTTTTTTCTTGATTATTTCTTTTTTTTTTTTTTCGTCTTTTTTAAAAGTTTTCCTTTTCCATTTAGATACTCCATAACAGTCAATGACTTTAATGAAACGAGATACGCCTGAGCCCCTTTCCTCTTCATTTCCTCTTTCGTTTTCTCAAAAAAAAAAAAAACTCTGTCCACTCATATTTCCCTCTTTCTCACTGAAATTAATTTCTATCTGGTCAAATCTCTGATGAGAAGCTGATACACTTGATGCCACGAAGCCCGACCAGCGACTCAGATGGTCTCAGTAAAAATCAGAAACCCCTACCACCATTACTCAAAACTATATCTATTTCCCTTCTTGTTCTTCATTTATCTGTCTCTTGCCTTTTGGCCTTTTCCCTATCTTATATCATATTTACCAACACATCTGCTTGGGTAGAATATGACACAAGGTCAATTTTTAAGCGGAGTTTAACAGGTTTGAATTCAGAGTTTTCCTACTCCTAGACTAGTTGCCTCGCCAAGGCTGAAGAACTCAGTCTGTCCTACAATTTACCCAAAGCTGGAGGGAGTATAATTGGATTCATAGCTTTCCCAAGGGTATTAGTGCTATGTGAAATGCAATCAGTCTCGTCCAGGATTTGAACTCGTGTTGCTGTGTCCATTTCCTACGACGATAACCATTACACCACGGGCACCTCCTTTCCCTATCTTTATACCTTTTTACATTTTCCTCTAGTTTATCTATTTGCTCAATTACTAAAAAGGAGAAAACCCCCTAAGAGGCTTAGTCTGAAGAAGTTCTTCCGTGAATAAAGAACGAAAAATTACCACAAAGTCCGTTTGAAGTGCTTGATTTATCCACTTTATCGCTTAATTTCTTCATATATATATATATATATATATGTGTGTGTGGGTGTGTGTGGGTGTGTGTACGCGTGCACGCGCACGCGCGTGTATGTGCATTACGAGAATGTAAATTCCTATACTTAACTAGAAAACCAATTCTTGCCAATTTCTGAATTTAAACATTGTTTATTTCAAATGTCTTTAAATCCTCTACACTTTATTATGCTCAAATTAGGTTTACTAATTAATTGATCTATGTTAATTGCTATTAGAGAGAAGGATTGACAGAGAGAAACAAAGGTGCAAAAATAGATAGATAGATAGATAGATTGATAGATCAAATGGGAGACAGAGAGAGCCTAGTGAGCGACAGAGAAAAGAAATAGACACGACCTTTTTCCCAAATCTTGACTCATGAGGCGAATCCATCACGTGACTGATTACCTATCAGTAATTATCGCTGCTCAGGTAGATTCACCTGGCCCAATTAAGCAGATCATTAGCGATGCTGTTTAAGACGTCGTTCTTACTAAAGCCTACCCACTAACCCCAAACCCGACCCCCTCTGGTCCCTTCCGCGTTTAATTCAGGGAACATTTACAAACTCCTGCCTCTCAATTATGTGAACAATTTACCATGGAGGTAGATGTTGTTGTCGACGATTTGGTTTGTGATATAACCAGATTGAGATGCTGTTTATCTGATGTTCCAATTCAACTGATGTGAGAATGAGAGTTCCAGAGGAAACATGTCCCTGGAGATTCATAATACATCATTACATTACATTACAAATCGGTAACTTGTAAAAACTGTAAATATCAAATAATGCTGCGATAACACGATCTAATTTTGTTCCTAGAGGGTATATGTTATTTCTTGATAGTTTATGCTTTAAACTCAGAGACAGCCCAGTTGGCTCGGACTTTAGAACACACTGACTACATCTCTGCAAAGGTATTAGACCTCGAAAACGAGTCTCCTGATAATGACATTAAACCATCTGATGGTGCAGCTCCAGTGATGCGGGAGCAATGGCGAATACGGAGTAGCCATTCATTGCCATGGCTCCTCGGTCTACTTGGGCCAGGAGTGGTAGCACCTGACTGGATCCTATCTATAGGTCAAATAGATTGACACTTAAACTGAGTGCAAATAAATGACTTATTATAGACTGAACTGTTTGAAATAGAACTGTTTGACAAATAAATTTATTTAATAGAATTGTTAGTGCTACATTGCAGTACTTGGAACAATTCGACAATGGCTTATGGTAAACTAAACTGTTAGAAATAGAACTGTTTGATCATTTAACTTTTTGTATCTACAAAATTTGTTTACAAATCATATTTTATATATATATATATATATATATATATATATATATATATATAAGTAAAGTAAAGTGGGCGACCGTAGTCGAGGGCGACCTGGAGCCTCTCTTTTCAATAGCTACTACAAAAAGGTGGAGGGGAGGGCGCTACTCGATTACCTGGTTTGCTCCACTTTACCGCTGATCCTCACCTTATAATGCTGAATGGAAAGCAAGGCAGCACCAAGTACCATTTTTTAAGTCTTTGGTATAACTCGACCTGGGATTGCACCCTAATCTCCCAGACCATTAGCGATATATATATATATATATATATATATATATATATATATATATATATATATAAACAGGATTTGGCATTATATGACCAACAATGGTTGATTTGCAATTAAACCAAGGCACACCAAACCAAACTTAAACTCACAGAAATTGGTAGCCCAATTTGTTGGTATTGTAGAATTCACCGACAACATATCTGTAAGCAGAGTGCCAATTCATTGTAAAACTCTCAGGTCTTGCCTGACCTGGAATGGTAGTAATTGTTAGGGTCCAATGCAGAGGACAAATAGAACTGTTCGACCATTTAACTGAGTACAAACAAATGACAGATGTTGAATTGAATTGTTAGTTTTATACCGAAATCCTTAAGACTATTTAACTGTATGCAAACAAAACTATTAATATTGGCAAGTAATATTTGAAACTATCAAACTGTGTGCCAAGAAATGATCCATATTAGACAGAATTTTTAGTGTTAGATAGTCATACTTGAAATCATTTCGCTGTGTGAAAACAAATGAGCTCTTGGTTGTTTTATCATCATCTTCATCATCTTGTCATGCCATCAGCACGGATATCCCTGACCCTTTCTCGCCACTTCTCCCTATCGTTCATCGCTTACGGCAGGTCGTCAGGGCTACACCCCGTATCCTCACAGAGCTGCCGCATGTAGGTTTAAGCTGGTCGCCCTGCTTTTGCTCAGCCATGTGAAGGGGTCCATAGGAGTATATCACTTATGAGCTCGTCCCTACTTCTTCAGCAGTGTCCTGCATGTCTGGTTCGTCTAACTTGGATAGTTTTCGTGATAGGTGATAAGTGGCCGTTCAGCTGCTGTTTTGTTGGGTGTTGCCTCCAGGACTTGTTCAATATTGCTCGCAGCATTCTTGGGTAGTTGCCGTCAATTCGCTAACAAATCATATATATCTAATAAATATATTTATAGATAGGATTCGGTCTTAAATAACCTACAAAAAATGCCGTGAAAATACACTTCTTACCAAACTCCTCTGCCGAGAATAGTATGTGACACAAGGCCAATTTCAAGTGGAGTACATACTGTTTGTATTAAAACATTTTCATTTCCTAAACTGTTTGCCAAATCATAGCTAAAAAAAACAACCTGCTGTATATTGACCGCCGACCCGGGCAAGCTGTCAAAATAAGAAATGCACCTGTGTAAATAACAGGTGCATCCGGTCGAGGATGTCAGGGGATAACTTTGACTGTCGACGGGTTGAATTGAGTGGGCGTAAAACAATAATATAACTTGGTGCACAGGAAGTTCGAGTTAGTTGGTGATAAGATGCTGTAGAGAGAACCAGCACCCAGCAGAGGGGGCCCTCAGGACCCCCGATTGAGCAGTTGGAGTTCAGAGCTTGAAGTCAGCGTTCCAGATCGAGCTGTGGGAACCAGCTCTCAGCAGAGAACTGGACCCCCAGGCCCCCGGTTGAGCAGCCCAGGAGAACGGGAAAGAAAGGCTCTGATAGCCAGAAGAGTTCGGGGGTCAATATGTTGCAGTCTTTGTTCGATCTCCAATTCCCTCTCACACCCAGCCCTTTCAATAAAGTGAGAGGTATATTTTTCTAAAGAAGTGTCTTCGCTCGTCCTTATTGTGTTGAATATGATTCTGTATGTATATGTGTATGTACAGTGGTCATGACTATACAAAATTACTATCTACCAATAGCTGGTGAGATTAATGATGGAACACGGATTAAATACAGATTACCTCATCCAGAATTTGAACTTGGTTCAACGATATAATTTCGTACAGTGATAAACGCTATTCTAAGTGTAATAACACTGTCTTATACAAATTCTGTTCTTATATATTATATTCAATTTCTTAAATGCTCATGGGATAGAAGAATACGGATATTATTCTTTTTAAACTTTGCTTTTGTACTCTGGATAATAAAATTTAGAAAATTAACCTATTTTCTTTGAAAAAACGAATAAATTTACATATTTTCATTTGTTTGGTAAGAATAAAACAACATATGAATGAAAATTTACATGTCTTTATTCTAAAGTTATGCGAAAATGAACAAAAATGAAAGAAGTAACAAGTTCTGAGACTGTATTGTAAATCACTTTCATGTTTCAATCTCCATAGTCACAAATCATTCTATTGTTATACACCCTTTAGTGACCAAAGTAAATTGTGATAATAAATCATTTCCATTTACTCAAGGCTTAAGCAAGTTGAAAAAAAAACCTTCAACCCCCAAAAAGTTATATCAGGTAATACATTTTCAATATATTTTACTCTTTAACCTAGTCGGCTGGAGCTGTCGAATACTAAGACTGCATCTCTGCAGAGGCGTAAGCCCTCCACCCACGAGTGTCTTGTGATCCAGTCGGCTAGGGTTATAGAATACACAGACTGCACTTTTGCAGAAGGGTAAGACCCTCTCCTTACAAGTGTCTTGGATATGACATTAAACAATCTGATGGTGAGGTTCCGGTAATGCTGGAGCTTTGGAGAATGCAGAGCACCCCTTCATCGCCATCGCTCTCAGCTTCACTGAGGCCCGGAGTAGTAGTACTTGATAGGGTTCTAACAAAAACACATTGTTTGACTTTTTAAACCGTGCAAACCAATGACATACAAAATTGAATTGTTTGAAATAGAACTGTTTGATCATTTAACTCTGTGTAAACTTTAATTGTTAATGATAAAGAGAAATTGTCGGAATCATTAAACTTTGTTGACTTCTACAGAATTGAATTGCTTGAAACAGATCTGTTTGGTCGTTTAACTAAGTGTATTTATGTAACATATTGACCCTCGACCGAGCCGTCAATCAAGAGATGCACCTGTGTAAATAAGCGGAAGAACAGCGGAAGCAAGTGAACGTCAAGCAAAAATATAACCAGGGCACAGACGCTTGATTCAGTTGGAGTTGGAGCCAGTTCGAGACAAGATACCGAATTGAGAGGCAGTGGCAGACAGAGAGCCTTGGGACCTCAGTGACCCACGGTTGAGCAACCCAGCGAAGATGAGAAAGACGTGCTCCTATGGTCAGAAGAATTTGGGTCAATATATAGCAGTCTGTCTCCGTCTCCAACTCACCTCTCACACACAACGAACATTAACCCTTTCGAGAATAAAGTGTGAGAGATATATTTTTATAAAGAAGTGTGTTCGTTCGTTCATTGAAGTTCGTCATTATGTTTGATTATGTTCCGGATATATTTGTATATGTATCATGTATATGTATGTGGCTATACCACATATTCATATTTGGTGCTTAAGGCCAGTTCATGCCCACCATGGCATGATTTTGAACTTCAGATAAACTAGACGATCAAAGAAACGGCCGAAGAGAGAATCGGAAACAGATTGCAACACTTCGAGGACGAACAAGACACGAAAAGAAAGAAGAAAAATGGAGAGATAGAGGAAAAGAACAAAGAAAAATGCAACCGACTGGCTATGTAATATAATGGCCGAGGGATTTCGTTTTATATATCTTACCTTTGGGTTTAGTTAGGCTGAGAACCTTTCGGCTCAGCGCATGGGTTAGTTAGGTGCAACATGAGCGCAGGTGTTCACGCGCGTGCAGGGAGGATGTGTCATTTGGAGATGTCAAAATAGAAATCCCTTGGGGATGTGAATGACGTCATGCACCGAAAGCGCGCGCGGAGGATTTGGGGGATTTTGAAAAGTCAGTTAGTAAGTTGAGTTCCTGGCTCGGAAGAAGACGGTTGACCTTCGCTAGCTCGCCGAAGCCAGGTCAGTGGCCTTGTAGCGAGTGCGCACGTGATGAGGGGGGGGGGCAGATAGAAAAGCCAGCATAGAAAGATTGTGCCTCTCTCCTTATGTCGAAAAACCTTTAAACTCAAAGGTAATAAAAAGTTTCGTACCTGAACTAAGAAGTCGTAAGTGTTTTTCATGTTTCAGGATTCCTATGTTATATATGAACATTTTATGAACATTATATGTACTTTTCACATATCCGTATCACATTATTACAGCTATACAACATTTACAAAATGTGTTTACAAATGATATATTTAATATATATGTAAAAACAAGATTTAGCATCAAATGATCAACAATGGTTGATATGCAACGAAACAAAACTAAACCAAACCAATGTTCAACCCTTTTTAGATGAAGTTAATTTATACATTTCAGTAATTTAACATAAGAAACGTTTCAATTTGAAACAGATTTAAAACAACATATATATCATCATCATCATCATATCGCGCCGGTAGCACGGATATCCATGACCCTCTCTCGCCACTCCTCCCTATCGTTCATCGCCCTAGGTAGGTCTTCAGGACAGCATCCCGTATCCTCACATAGCTGCTGAATGTATGTTCGTGCTGCTCGTCCTGCTTTTGCACGGCCATGTGTGGGGGTCCATAAGAGTACATCTCTTATGAGTTCGTCCCTGCTTCTCCAGCAGTGTCCTGCATGTCTGGCTCGTCTAACTTGAATAGTTTTCGTGATAGGTGGTAGGTGGCCGTACAGTTGGTGTCTTGTTGGGTGTTGCCGCCAGGACTTGTTTAAGATTGCACGTAGCATTCTTGTGTAATTGCCGTCTAGCTTCTTCTCCAGCCGTTTTGTTAGCGTCCATGTAGTGCAGCCATATAGCAGTATCAACATAGATACATATATATACTTATATGAAAATTTCGCAAACGTAGTCAAGAGCGACCGAATGCTCCTTTTGAATAACTACAACAACGAGATGTAGTAGAGGTACTCCTTTCCCGGAATTGTTCCACACACCCTTGATCCATGATGGTAATTGCTGAACAAGGGGGTATTAAGGACCGTTTTTGACTCTATGGTATGACTAGACCTGAAATTGAACCCCGACACGCACGCACACACACACACATATATATATATATATATATATATTGTACCAGAGAAAGTCAACAGAATAGGTGTAATTTTATTGTTTTCTTTTCTTTTCTTTTGAAAATTTTTTGACACTACACGTGTTTCAGATTTTAATTATCTTCTTCTTCATGAATTTTAAAGATTTTTTTAAAGAAAAAATCTCCAAAGGAAGATTCGAGAGAGAGAGAAACTTCTTTTTCTGTCTTTAAAAATATTTTAAGGTGTTGCTTCCATGATTTCTTCAACAGTTTTCTGTAGTTTCTATATTTTTTCATCAGACATCCAAGTAAGACAAACATGGCATGAGGGGTACTACTGGGGAAGTAAGGATGAATCCATAAATGACTTTCTCAGATGGACTCTTTCTTATGGACGTGCAAGAACTGGCTGACCCGCAAAGACTTATATACATAAGCCCAGTGCAGTCATTGGATGATGATATATATATCATCATCATCATCATATCGTGCTGGCAGCACAGATATCCCTGACCCTCTCTCGCCACTCCTCCCTATCGTTCATCGCCCTAGGTAGGTCTTCAGGACAACAACCTGTATCCTCACATAGCTGTTGAATGTACGTTCGTGCTGGTCGTCCTGCTTTTGCGCGGCCATGTGTGGGGATCCATAAGAGTACATCTCTTATGAGTTCATCTCTGCTTCTCCAGCAATGTCCTGCATGTCTGGTTCGCCTAACTTGAATAGTTTTCGTGATAGGGGGCAGGTGGCCGTACAGTTGGTGTCTTGTGGGGACAGCTATCAATAGGCTATCGACTATATGGAAATCAGACCTAACCGATAAAATGAAACGCAGTCTCTTCCAGGCAGCGGTCACATCGATACTGCTATATGGATGCACTACATGGACGCTAACAAAACGGCTGGAGAAGAAACTAGATGGCAATTACACAAGAATGCTGCGTGCAATCCTGAACAAGTCCTGGCAGCAACAATATATATATATATATATATATATATATATATATATATATATATATATATATATACCAATTTTTACTAGTGGATTCATTTGTAAACAAAAGCATGTGTTTGGTGACAAGGTCGTACTGTTCGCTTTTGAAAAATCAAAAAGATATTCGATGGGTGCTGAAAAGTATTCGGCTAAACCAATACAAAAATAACTTTCTTCTATAGATGGAATGGTTGGTTGGTTTTAAGTATGTAAAATCTTATATGTTGAATACAGTTTAAAATTCAGTCTTTTACAAAAATCTGTCTTCACAAATATTTTCACGCATATGATCTTACGAAGTGGATTCGGCTGACCAAGTTGAAATCCTGACGGAGGCAGTTTCCTTTACAAATAGCACTAATACCCCTGGGTAAGGTATGCATCAAACTATTCCCCTCTCTAGCTATGGATAAATAGTAGGGCAGACTGAACTGTTAAATTTTCTTATGGCAAATCGTCTGGAAAGAAAACTGATTTCAAATAGTTGTAGACCTGGAGTGAGATGGGCTTCACCAGGCTTTTCTTGCCCAAGTCAAGCGACCACCGCCACAATTAAACCAGTGACAGGTCTTGATTATTTTCATTTTCTCGAGGGAGCAATCGTCAACAAGACATCTTCATGATTTTACAATTAGGAGACCAGGATCAATTCAAAATCTGTTTAAAATTATCTCAAACAGATCTATAGCTGAGCTATTAACCCTCCACGAAACTCTAGAAGTGGAGCCTCACCAGCAAATATAGTTTATAATCATATTTAGGATACAGTTTTATTGAATTTTAAAAACTATTACTGAATACCTGCTTTGAAATGTGTGATAAACATATGCTTAGAGCATCTGCTATCTCTAAGCGGTCACCTATCAAAAAATGAGCAGGATCATCATTGCTTAACTTTATTGATGTAACTTGGCACATAGGTTTCTAATTGCTTACAGTAGCTGTTGTTCCTAAAGGGGTCACCCATCTATGTACAAAAAAGGTCATCATTGCTTAACTTCAGTGGAAACCGGTGCTTTAGTTTCAATTGAATCCAGGTTTAACATAAATGTCTATTTCGGTTTTGGATTTGGTTTCTTTGTTTAATGGCACACTAACTCTCGAGGGTTATTTAATGGCAAACCCATCCTTGTTGGAGAGAGGGGTATCCATATTTACCAACCCCTCCGCTTGGGCAGGATATGACATAAGGTCAATTTTTAAGCGGAGTTTAACAGGTTTGAATTCAGAGTTTTCCTTCTCCTAGACTAGTTGCCTCACCAATGCTGAAGAACCTAGTCTGCCCTACTATTTAACCATAGCTGGAGGGAGAATATTTGGATTGATAGCTTTCCCAAGGGTATTAGTGCTATGTGAAATGCAATCAGTCTCGTCCAGGATTTGAACTCGTGTTGCCGTGTCCATTTCTTACGACGATAACCATTACAGCACGAGCACAGAGAGTGAGAGCGAGAGAGAGAGTGGTATCACTTAACTCACAACTGGGGAGATAAGAGGATCCATGCCTTCACTCAAGGCATTTGTTCAAAAATGAAAGCAATAGCGTGACGGGAGTTCAAACTCGCTTACTACGATGTCGGAATCCAGCACGTTTGCCACATCTCCACAGAGAGTCCCCGACTCGTCAATATTTGGGATGTGCAACTTTCGGCCAGTGCACTCTCCAAACATTCCTTCTATCACGCGAGACAAATGATAATTGTTGTATCTTGAATTTTTCTACGATCTTTATCCGATCACATTTCGACTGCTTTCTTCTGTGGCCACCTTTATGTTCGTATCTAGTTGATAACTTTAAATCTTACTCGGCAGAACAGAGGAAAAACATTAGCTGGAATTAGTTGATAATTCCTTATGGACAGGCCGCGTAAGTTACGTGGATATCAAAACCGGACGTACAACTGTTCCTTAAGGTAAAAAAAAACTCGGTGGAAATGACACATAAATTGCGTGGGTGGCATGCCGAAAGAAATAGTGACCTCGAAAATTGCATGAGCGTCTGGAAAACTATATAACGACTGAAGATAGCTGAAAAGAAAGGAGCAGGCAGAAGAGTGACTAGATGTCACGCCGCTCTTATCCCTGGCCTTGTGCCAGAGAACCCAGGGTTGAGAGCTAGAGAAAGGTCTGACATGTACGAGATCCCAGAAGAAAGAAGGGGTTCCTTGCGAAGGTCCTGTAGCTGAAAAACATAGAAAAACGAAGATAATTAAATGCTTCGATATAGTGAAGAGAAATGTCCAGAAATAGGCCCACTTAAGTTGATTGCGGTTATTATCCTAGAAAAAAAAAGAATGTGCCCTGAAGTTGGAAAACATGAAAACTGAGATGATTGGATATTTTGCGTTAGCGCCGTACCAGATTCCCTAAAGAAGAAAGAAGAAACAGTTCACCGAAGATTCCGTATCTCCCTCAGTGTTTATATCTTATCTGTTCGATACTCTTTCCTTCACGCATTTATTTCGTACAATTTCTTTATAAAGAAAAACAAGAAGAAGATTAAGTATTGTGGTCCCTTCATTACCGGTATGCAACAGAATATTGTTGATATATAAGCTCAGGGACTGCCTTTGTATTTAACTCTATGCCTTTACTGCAATAATAAATAGTGGCAATTATAAGTCTTGGTAGAAGATGCTTTTTTCGATTTTTACCAATTCTAGGGTTTTTCATTTTGTGACTAATTCCATTCTCCAGTTTTTATACTCTCACGTGATAAAATTCTCGACTATCTGAAACCCAGTCGGCTGGGGCTCTAGAATACACCGACAGTATCTCAGTAGAGGGATAAAACTCCCCAAACGCATGTCCTTAATATGACAATAAATAATCTAGGCCCAGTCGTCCGGATCTGCAGAATACTCCGACTACATGTGTGCCGAGGGGTAAGATTCTCCCAACGTGTGTCCTGCATATGACACTAAACAATCTGATGTTGAGTCTCCAGTAATGCTGGAGCTTTGGGGAATGCCCGTTCATTGCTATCACTTCCAGGTCCACTCTGGCCAGGAGTGGTAGCACCTGATAGGGTCCTAACAATGAGTTTAAATAGAACTAAACTGTATGCTTATACTAATCTGAATTGTTTAAAATAGAATTGTTTACACATTTAAACTGTGTACTTATGCTAAACTGAGTTGTTTGAAATAGGACAGTTTTGGCATTTAAACTGTGTACTAATGCTAAACTGAATTGTATGAAATAGAACTGTTTTATGTATAAAAATGGATTTGGCATTAAATAATGGTTGATATGCCATAAAACGTAACCAAACAAGACATTCTGTCATCCCTGTTTAGGGGATGATCTGGTGGGAGGCAGTGACAAATATTATCCCTGTTTAGGGGATGATATGCAATGCCTTTTGTGGCTTATCCCCGTCGTGGCTAGATTTTTTCGCCTTGTTTTTACCTCCCGTGCCGGTCTTTATATTTACAATGGGTCATTTGCTCTTCTTGTTCATCACCGACATCCTTTCTGTTCATCAGGTAATAGTCCGTGGCTTTTAAGCGAGTAATGGATGTCTTCTCTTACTTGGGCAGTTATGATCTTCCATATGCTTTCAGCGTGTAATTGTTTGGGATGGTCCCTTTTGATCGTCTTTCAGAATCAGGGTAGTGTTCATTTTTATTATTCATTTAGGTATTCTAATCCTTCACAGATATCTACTTAGATGCTCTGGTGGACAAGTTATTTTCAGTCCATGCGAGCTTTTCATTCCAGTTTTAATTGGTGCTTTTTTTAACTGGAGATCGAGTGACAGGAAGTCTACTCAGGTCATTACTATTCTTCAAATTTAGATAAACATATTCAATATATATTATTTGGTTTTGTTTCGTTTTACGGCATATCAACCATTGTAGGTCATTTAATACCAAATCCTATATATATATATATATATATTGAATATGTATGATTTTGTTTGGTTGGGTTTTAGGGCATATCAAACATTGTAGGTCATTTAATGCCAAATCCGTTTTATTCCAATATATTAGAAATATATGATTTTTAAACAGGTGGCCACTAGCAAAGTAACACACCTGTAAAGTTGAATGGTCTCAAGTATTGTTATGTATCACTAACAATTTAATTAAACATCGGGCATTTCTTTACACATAATCAAATGACAAACACTTCTATTTCAAACTATTTACTTTAGCATTAGTCAAAGTTAAATGGTTCCAAATATTACTATGTATCACTTACAATTCAATCAAACATCAACCCTTTCCTAACACACAGTTAAATGATCAAACAGTTCTATTTCAAACAATTTAATTTAGCATAAGTCAATTGTTTGAACTCAGTCAATCAGTTTTATTTGACCCATAGATAGGACTCTATCAGGTGTTTCCACCCTGGGTCACAGTGGACTTGGAAGTGATGGCAATGAATGGGTAATCCGCATTCCCCAAATCTCCAGCATCACTGGAGCTTCACCATCAGATTGTTAAGTTTCATATCCAGGACACTCGTTTTGGGGGTGGTCTTACTCCTCAGCAGAGATGCAGTCGGTGTATTCTACAATCTCAGCCGACACGGCTCTGCTTATCAGAATAAAAAAAAATTATTGCCATTTATCATAATTATAGACATAAGTTTCTTAGAAAATTGTATAGCGATGTTATGGTTTTAATTTGATATAACTTGTTGTTCCATCGTTGCTGAATTATTTATTCTTTATTTTCATCTATAACACGTAGATATTTACTTTTTCTCTTTTTATTATCATTCAGAATTAATGAATTTATTAAGTAATTAGAACCATTTTACATTAGCAGTAGAAAAAAAGAACGAAGTATAAAGGCAAAGACAAAAGAAATTAATGATGTGGAGGTTGAAGGAATTGTCTACAAAATTTTGACATAAAACTAGTTCGGACATTTCAATGAAGGTGACACCACCATCGAAAAAGAGCCAAAGTCAGGCAGAACTTCTACTGAAGAAGATAAGACCTTGCTTGAAATACTTAAACAATTGTGTGGATAAAGAAAATGAAAATAAAATAAATAAAATGAAAAAAGATAAAGAAGTCCAAAAGTTCCCAGAATACCTTGACCGGACATAGGAGCTACGCATGCCTAAAACAGAAACCGTCCCAGCGAAAAGAAGTTATTCGACTTCTCTTCAGCGGTAACCCCTCAGACTGAAAGGACGTTTTTTAACTTGGTCACTAGCAAGGTAACACACCTGTTTTCCAAGTTTCGGGGCTTAGCGTGGGGATCGTGTCTGATGCTAGCAAGCCGTCACGGCAAAACAAGCATCATAAAAAAACCCACTTTGGACTGATCAACCACTGAAACCAACGAGTAAGTTGTAACACCTTTTTCTAGGTGACACGACCATTTATTTTGGATTCAGGAAGAATTTTCTCGCACACAGAAAGGTTATTAAACCCAGATATAAATTTTAAATTTTAAATGTATCTTCGTCCCTTTTTTTCTTTCAGTAATTCTTTTGCAGCCTTCACAGACTCAGAAAAAGCTAATAAATAAAAGTGGGGTTAAGAAGAAAACCAAGGTTGTCCGATATCTAACCCCAAATCTAAAAAAAAAAAAAATATAACCAACAACAAAATACCTCATAATCCCTGCACAATCGCCAAGTACAAACATTCGTAAATTGTCGGCAGAACTTGACCCTTCACAAAGTACTGACAATCGACACTTCCTTAAGCTCAGCCTGGCGAACCGACGCTGAAATACGAAATAACTTAAAATATTAAAAGGATTTGACTCATGTTTGCATATTAGAAGTTTCCGTTGAGTAATGACGAAAGAGTTGGTCAGTGGTATCAAAGCACGCGAGTTCGAACTCCAATCGAACTCTTTCGTTCTCTTTCAGACAGATACCTTTGCAGGGGTAAAAAAAAACCTTTATCTGCACTGCCTATGAGTTAAAAAGTATCAATAACTGTTCTTCGAGAAGTTTGGTTTGATGTTGGTTTGCTTTGATAGGGGGTAGAGGGTTCGCCAATGGTCCGAGATGCCGGGGTTCAATCTCAGGTCACGTCATACTAAAGACTTAAAAAATGGTACCTGATGCCTCCTTGCTTAACACTCAGCATTATAAGGTACGCATCAAAGGTAAAGTGGAGCTATCCAGGGAAAGGAGTAGCGCCCTTCCCTACACCTTGGCGTAGTAGCTATTGAAAAGGGAGCCTTCCGGTCACCCTGGACTACGGTCGCCAACTTTACTTTACTACTTATTGCATATCAACCTTTATAGGTCATTTAATGCCAAATTCATTGTATACATATATTGAATATATGATTCCTAAACATATTTAGAAGATAACATTTTTAAACAATCTCTATCTCGTTTTTATTGGCACTCATTTAAATGCTTTCACTTAATTTCAAACAATCCAATTAAGCATAAATACACAGATTTTAGTTTACCAACAGTTACTCAGTTAAATGTAAAAACAGTTCTTTTTTCAAACAATTCAGTTTATGTTTACACATAGTTAAACTAACAAACATTTCTATTTCAAACAATTCAGTTTAGCATAAGTACACAGATTTATGTTTACCCTCACTTTCTTAGTTGAATGTAAAAATAGTTCTAATACAAACAATTCAATTTAGCATAAGTACAGATTTTGTTTACACATTGCTAAAAGATCAAATAGTTCTATTTCAAACAATTCAGTTCAGCAACAAAGTTAAATGGTTCCAAGTTAACAGTTTTATTTCAAACAATTTAGAAGTCAAAATCATTTCTGTTTCAAGCTATTCAGTTTAGTCAAATAGTTCTAATTCAACCAACTTAGCTAACTTTGACCATAGATTTTGTTTACAAATGTCAAAACAGTTCACTTTCGAACAATTCAGTTTGGCTTAAGTACAGTTTCAATGTCAAAAAGAGTTCTATTTCAAGCAATTCAGTTTAGCCAAAGTACGCATTTTAGTTCTATTTGACCCATGGATAGGACGCTATTAGGTACTATCACTCTGAGCCAGAGTGGACCTGGGAGCAATGGCAATGAAGGGGTGCTTCGTATTCCATAAAGCTCCAGCATTACTCGAACCTCACCATAAGATTGTTTAGTATCATATATCAGGACACTCGTTAGAATTGGGTCTTATTTTTCTGCATAGATGCAGTCAATGTATTCTACAGCCCTAGCCGACTGGGCAATGTTAAAGTGGATTATTTGTATTATTTAGCAAATCATGGAACCACTTTTCTGTGTGCAAATAAATGAACACGGGTCGTTTAAATAAATCACCTATGAACTATTTGTTTAAATATCATTTATTTTTAATATGTTTGTTAAAACAGATTGGGCAATAAATAATCTACAAAGTTTGATAACCCATAAAACGCAACCACCAACGAACCAACCAAATATCACGAATATCGATGGGTTACCATTTTGTGGCATTAAGCGAAGGCGTTGAACATTGATTGATGTATGAGGTGTACTCAGAATTTACCGAAAATGAATCTTTAAGGCAGTGATTGGATTAGATTGGTTGTTCACGACTGAACGTATCTGTTGGCGAAGTAATTACTACGTAAAAATGACTTCAATATATTGTTTTCATTTTCCACCGAAAAAGAGTTATAGACTTGTAAAACAGAGGCTTGCTAAGTCAGTCTAACATCTGAACTCACACTCTCAGAAGAGACTTAACCTATTCTTTTATTTTTTTTTTAATGTCGCTTTCTTTCCTAATTTATCATAAAAATAATATTCAAAATGTTGAAATAGTGCTTTAATTTTGACAGTACTGAAAATACACGTTGCAGTCATTTTCAATGATAGGTCTGTTATATTAAAGAAATTTAGAAAAAGCCATTTATTACCAATTGTTTTTATCTATTTATCTATATATATATATATATATATATATATATATATATATATATATATATATATGCGTCCATCTTGCAAGTTATCTAGCAAGTCAAGTCAGTTCATAGAGAAATAGATAAATGCCTCAGTTTGTTCATATCTATCTATCTATCTATCTATCTATCTGTGTTAGATGCCAGTGTTTGTGACACTGGGTTTCATGCTTTACGCATTCGTATATATATATATATATATATATATTAAAATAAGGGGGTCCACGAAGAGATTTGTGTTTTTCGAATTTATTAATTATTATCAATTGTAAATATATATATATATATATAAACCCAGCTGCACGAGCAGATTGAGACTCAAAGTCAGTTTTTTAGGCGGAGTTTAACAGGCTTGAAGGCAAAGTTTGCCTTTTCTTAGACCGGTTGCCAATAGAAGGTTAAAGAGACCAATCTGCTCGACTATAAAATTGTTGGATTCATACCTTTTCTGAAGGTATTAGCGCTTTGTGAAATGCTCACAGACACGTCTGGGATTTTACTGTGTCCATATCAAACAACGATAGGCTATTGAAAAGGGAGCTTTCTGGTCACAATCGACTACGGCTGCCAACTTTACTTTTGTAAATAATTTGAAAAAATGCTTTTGATAACTAAACTGTGTACTTATGCTAATCTGAATTGTTTGAAATAGGTCTGTTTTTGACATTAAACCTGTAGTACGCTAAACTCAATTGTTCGAAATTGAACTGTTCTGGCATCTTACTGTGTGTAAACAAAATCTATACTTATACTAAACTGAATTGTCTGAACAAGAACACTTTAACTAAACTGAATAGCTTGAAATAGAAATGTTTTTGACGATTAAACTGTGTGCTTATGTTAAACTGAATTGTTTGAAATTGAACTGTTTATTCTTATAAAAATGTATATGGCATTAAATAACCAACATAGGTTGATATGCCATAAAACCCAAGCAAACATACAAACAAACAAACAAACAATTTTGTGTCCGTCTATCACGCTTAAACACACACATACATTCATACACGCATACATTCACACACACACACACACACACACACACACACACACACACACACACACACACACACACACTTAAAAAGAAAACATTCAGTTTTAAACAACCAAGTCAGACTTGAAAATGCACACACGCACGAGATATACGTAAAAACGGAAAACTAGACACACACACACTTTCATAGATTGTGGTATCCACTCTCTCTCTCTCTCTCTCTCTCTCTCTCTCTCTCTCTCTCTCTCTCTCTCAAATACGCACATATACACATATATACATACGTACATGTAAACACAAACATTCACACTTACATATAGGCACACACCCACATACTCATACACAAACACATATATTGCGCAGAAGGACATAAAGAGACACCTACAGAATCTCTCTCTCTCTCTCTCCCTCTCTCTCTCTCTCTCTCTCACACACACACACACGTATATACATACATATCTATAAGCACAAACATCCAGTTACAAACACATGGACAACACATAGAAATAAATATTCACACACACTGAATCACAAAGACTAAAATGTAGACAGTCACACACAGTTACATAGAGAGATAACCTCAGTCTCTCTCTCCCTCCCTCCCTCTCTCTCTCTCTCTCTCTCTCTCTCTCTCTCTTAAATACGCATACAGACACACATACTCATGAATCTACATGCACACATAAAAACAAACACCTGTGGTTTTGCAGACACACGGACTACAATTAGAAACACACACACACACACACACACACACACACGAACATTAGCACACACAAACATATTCACACACAAGTATATATATATATATATATATATACTCCTCTTTCACTCTTTTTCTCTCTCATACACAGTGACACACATACGTACGTACAACTGCAGTTTTGCATACACACTTCACATTAAAATCCCCTCAGACACACGCACATACACACATGCACATATACACACGCACAGATAGATAGATAGATAGATAGATGTATATTTACTCGTGTATGACTTTGTGCGTGTGTATATATTATATATATATATATTTATGTATATATGTCTACGCTCTCTCTCTCTCTCTCTCTCTCTCTCTCTCTCTCTCTCTCTGGCGTTAACAAACACACGTGCACACACACAAACATACACGAACATGTACACTTATAATAATATATATATATACTGACGTACATGAAGGAATAAAAGCAATATTGATATTTGAAAAGCCGAGACATGAAGAGGTGTATATGTTTGCTAAGGTTTTCACCAGGCCAAACTGCTGGCAAATGCGATTAACAGCTATAAATAATCATTGACATAATTTGGCAGAGGCGGGCGTTCAACTGAGAAGCAACTTGCGTTGCACTAGATAACCCTGTCAGCTAGGTGACATAAAAGGACGTTCCCAGACAATGAGGCAGTGGAAGAAGGAAGAGAAGGAAAGGAAGCAGGAAAAGAAGGAAAGGAAGAAGGAAAAGAAGAAATAGAAAGAGAAAGAGAAAGGAAAGAGGTAGGAAAGGAAGGAAAGGAAGGAGAAAATAAAGAATTGTTAAAAGGAAGAGAAGGGAAAGACGTAGGAAAGGAAAGAAAGGAAGAAAAAAAAAAGAAATAATGGTAAAAGGAAAAGAAAGGAAAGAAGTAGGAAAGGAAGGAAAGAAAGAAGGAAGAGAAAAAAAGTAAAAGGAAGAGAAGGGAAATAAATAGAAAAGAAAGGAAAGAAAGAAGGAAAAGAGGAAATGGTAAAAGGAAGAGAAACGAAAGAAGTAGGAAAGGAAGGAAAGAAAATAGGAAAAGAAAAATAGTAAAAGGAAGAGTAGAAAAAGAAATAGAAAAGGAAGGAAAGAAAGAAGGAAAAGAAGTAATGGTAAAAGAAAGAATAGAAAAAGAAATACAAAAGAAAGGAAAGAAAGAAGGAAAAGAAAAAATAGTAAAAGGAAGAGTAGAAAAAGAAATAGAGAGGGAAGGAATGAAAGAAGGAAAAGAAGAAATGGTAAAAGAAAGAGTAGAAAAAGAAATAGAAAAGAAAGGAAAGAAAGAAGGAAAAGAAGAATGGTAAAAGGAAGAGTAGAAAAAGAAAAAAAAGGAAGGAAAGAAAGAAGTAAAAGAAGAAATGGTAAAGGTAAGAGTAGAAAAAGAAATAGAAAAGAAAGGAAAGAAAGAAGGAAAAGAAGAAATGGTAAAAGGAAAGAAAAGGAAAACAAATGGAAAAGGAATGAAAGAAAGAAGGAAAAGAAGAAATGGTAAAAGGAAGAGTAGAAAAAGAAATAGAAAAGGAAGGAAAGAAAGAAGGAAAAGAAGAAATGGTAAAAGGAAGAGTAGAAAAAGAAATAGAAAAGGAAGGAAAGAAAGAAGGAAAAGTAGAAATGGTAAAAGGAAGAGTAGAAAAAGAAATAGAAAAGGAAGGAAAGAAAGAAGGAAAAGAAGAAATGGTAAAAGGAAAGAAAAGGAAAAGAAATAGAAAAGGAAGGAAAGAAAGAAGGAAAAGAAGAAATGGTAAAAGGAAGAGTAGAAAAAGAAATAGAAAAGGAAGGAAAGAAAGAAGGAAAAGTAGAAATGGTAAAAGGAAGAGTAGAAAAAGAAATAGAAAAGGAAGGAAAGAAAGAAGGAAAAGAAGAAATGGTAAAAGGAAGAGTAGAAAAAGAAATACAAAAGAAAGGAAAGAAAGAAGGAAAAGAAAAAATAGAAAAAGGAAGAGTAGAAAAAGAAATAGAGAGGGAAGGAAAGAAAGAAGGAAAAGAAGAAATGGTAAAAGGAAGAATAGAAAAAGAAATAGAAAAGGAAGGAAAGAAAGAAGGAAAGGAAGAAATGGTAAAGGGAAGAGTAGAAAAAGAAATAGAAAAGAAAGGAAAGAAAGAAGGAAAAGAAGAGATGGTAAAGGGGAGAGTAGAAATAGAAATAGAAAAGAAAGGAAAGAAAGAAGGAAAAGAAGAAATGGTAAAGGGGAGAGTAGAAATAGAAATAGAAAAGAAAGGAAAGAAAGAAGGAAAAGAAGAGATGGTAACAGGAAAGAAAAGGAAAACAAATGGAAAAGGAAGGAAAGAAAGAAGGAAAAGAAGAAATGGTAAAAGGAAGAGTAGAAAAAGAAATAGAAAAGAAAGGAAAGGAAGAAGGAAAAGAAGAAATGATAAAGGGGAGAGTAGAAATAGAAATAGAAAAGAAAGGAAAGAAAGAAGGAAAAGTAGAAATGGTAAAAGGAAAGAAAAGGAAAACAAATGGAAAAGGAAGGAAAGAAAGAAGGAAAAGAAGAAATGGTAAAAGGAAGAGTAGAAAAAGAAATAGAAAAGGAAGGAATAAAAGAAGGAAAAGAGGAAATGGTAAAAAGAAAAAAAAAGGAAGACAACTGGAAAAGGAAGGAAAGAAAGAAGGAAAAGAAGAAATGGTAAAAGGAAGAGTAGAAAAAGAAATAGAAAATGAAGGAAAGAAAGAAGGAAAAGAGGAAATGGTAAAAAGAAAAAAAAAGGAAGACAAATAGAAAAGGAAGGAAAGAATGAAGGATAAGAAAAAATGGCCAAAGGAATAGAACGGAAAGAAATAGAAAAAGAAGGAAAGAAAGAAGGAAAAGAAAAAATGGTAAAAGGAATAGAACGGAAAGAAGCAGGAAAGGAAGGAAAGTAAGAAGTAAACGAAAAAATGGTAAAAGTAAGAAAAGAGAAAGGAATAGAAAAGGAAGGAAGAAAGAAGGAAAAGAAGAAATGGTAAAAGGAAGAGTAGGGAAAGAAAGGGAAAAGGAAGGAAAGAAAGAAGGATGAATGAAAGGAAGGAAAGGAAAATGGAAAAGAATAAAATGGAAGGAGGAAATATGTCACTAGATAACTATAATATGATTTCGGAAAATCATATATATATATATATATATATATATATACGTGGTGCATTCAATAGGTTTCCAGACATTTTTGTACAGGCATTTAAAATTGTCGCAGACTCTTGAAAATTCACCATGTTATTGCTATATACGTTGTGAGATAACTGACCAATTTTTATCATTTCAGGTTCAAATGAAAAGCTACAGCAGCAATTGGAATACACCCTACTAAAGCCTGATTGTCACAGCTAGTGAATTTCAAAAATGCAATCTGGACGTGAGGACACTTTAGAAAAATGATATGCCATAAAATTCTGTTTTAAACTTGGAAAAAACAATGTGACAGAAATGTATGGAATGCTTCAGACTGCTTTTAGACCATATTGCATGAATCGAGCATCAGTTTTTGAGTGGCATAAGAGATTCAAGGAAGATAGGGAGTCTGTGAGTGATGGTGAGAGGTGTGGGAGGAGTAAGGAAGTCAATACACCAAAGTTTATTGGCCTAAGAGTTAGGGTTAGGGTTACTATGTTGAAGTTTTAAGGGGGTTCAGCAAGAGATTCCGTCGGAAGAGGCCAGCACTCTTCAAATCGGGTCAGTGGCATTTCTAACAGGATAACGCCCAAATCCACAACTCCCTCTTTGTCACAGACTATTTGAGCAAGATGGGCATCAAGACAATTCCTCAGTCTCCCTATAGCCGAGACCTTGCTCTCTGTGACTTTTGGTTAATCCCTAAGCTCAGAGGCTGTCGTTATGAGACAATTGAGGAGATGAAAGAGGCTGTGACGAAGGTCATTGACACGCTCACACAAGAAGACTTCCATGGAGCCTTAAAGAAGTTGTTGGAACGGTACAACAAGTGCATTGCAGCCGGAGGAGATTACTTCGAAGGGGACTAGAGTTTCATGTTTGTACTATCAATAAAAGTGCCCATACGAAAAAAGTCAGGAAACTTATTTAATGATCCTCATATATATATATATATATGTGTGTGTGTGTGTGTATTGATTTCCAGAGGGGTAACCTCAACTACTACAAGTGTCCTTGATATGACAAAAAGTTGAATCCGATGGTGAATCTCCCGTTCAAGAGCTCTGGGGATTGTGGAGTACCACTTTATTGCTATTACTCCCAGCTCCACTCTAACTTGGAATGGTAGCACCATGTAGGGTCCTATTTATGGGTCAAATAGCACTCTTTGATTTTTTATATTGTGTGCAGACATATGAGTGATATTAAATTGAATTCTTACTGATACTACGTAATATTTGGAATAATTTAGCTCTGTGCAAATGAAGGAGTAATATTGAATGGAATTATTTGTGTGGAATAGTAATTCTTAAAACCCTCTAACTCTAGATAGAATTATCATAACAATACTTGGAACCATATACAAGTGTGCAAACAAATGCTCTCTAGCTTGTTTAAAATGTTTATTATTATTATTATACCAGTGTTGGTTGTCACTAAATCACTTTATGGTGAACCAAGCGCAATATAATATGGACAGTGCTCAATATGTATGATAGAGCTATTATATAATAATAATAAATAAATATATAAAGGATTTATATATTTAATACCATGGAATTTTGTCAGCGACCTCTGAGTTTCACGGAGTTTTTCGATTCATTTCATTTCATTTTATTAACAGCCTGATGATGGTTGTTTTGTAAAAACTCCATGAAACCCAGGGGTTGCAAACTAAATTCCGTGATATGAAACAAATAAATGTATTATATATTTATTTATTTATTATTATTACTCATTAGAGTTTTTCACGTCAGAGTAAGCTGATTGTCTTTCACTGGAGTTTGAGTGACAGCAAGTCTCCTCAAGTCTCCAGGACTCTTCTCAGTATTCTGGCCGTTTTCAATAATACTGGTGTTTGGATGGCCGCCAACTTCCAAATCTTCCAGGCCTTTTAATAATCCTTTAGTTACCGTGCCCAAAGTACCAATCACAATTGGTATAATTGTCACCTTCATGTTGCATAGTTTTTTCAATCCTCTAGCAATGTCGAGGTACTTATCTCTCTTTTCACATTCTTTCAGTTTTATTCTGTGGTCTACCGGGACAGCAAAGTCGATAGTTTTGCAGATTTTATTTATTTGCAGATTCTTTTTTTTTTTTTTTTTTTTTGTTGATTATCATAAGGTCTTGTCTTCTGGCCGAAATTATCATTATTATTATTATTATTATTATTATTATTATATATAAAGGATTCGGAATTAAATAACCTACAAGTGTTGATATGTCATAAAACCAAACCAAACCAAACTTCTTTATAGAAGAAAAACGTGTAGCCTCGCCCCACTAAAAGTTTGGAAGCGAGTGTGATCCTCAAACTAACTAAATCACTGAAATACATACTGCAAGTATAAGAAATCTTTCCCGTTAACATTGCCCCCGTGTTCCCACATATGACTTTTCAAGCCTGCAGCAGACCCACGTACTTTGTCACCGAGGTTTGCTGCTGAAGGACTTTTGTACAATGAGTCTTCGATTGTTTGCTCTCATGAGATCACATATGAGTTGTCTTCCGGCTTTTGACAAATTGGCCCCACTAAAGATGCTACAAACTTGTTAGGTCTCTAAAGAGTCAGGCACCAAGATCAAGTTATACTTCCAAAGTGCTTGTTTTATACCATAGTGTTTGATTTCCTGTGTTTTAAATGCTTTACAGCTTTCGTTGATAACTTTCTAGTCGATTGATTTACCCTCATCTGCTTCCAGTTTTTGATATAAGGTAAAGTTAGTCGACCGTAGTTGAGGGTGACCCGAACGCTCCCTTTTCAATAGCTACCACACAGAGGTGTAGGGAAGGACACTACTTTTTTCTCTAGATTGTTCCACTTTACCCTTGGTCCTTACCTTATAATGCTGACTGTTTAACAAGGAGGCATCAGGTACCATTTTTTGAGTCTTTGGTATGACGCGACCAGGGATTGAACCCCGGTCTTTCGGGCCATTGGCAAACACGCTACTCATTAAGCCAATGGTCTCTAATGTGAAGATGGTCTTTCTTTACTAAAAACGGAGTAGAAAATGGATGCCCTGTGGATATGGCTTAAAATACACAGAGTGTATTACTTACTGAAAACCTCATACTCGTGTCTTTGTACAGAAGTAAACTTTGTAAATATTTTATACGCCTTGTCGCAGGTTAGCGCTGGGAATTTGATTCGCACTGTATGCAAAAAAAAAATCCCCACCTCCAGCATGGTTGTCCCGTGTATAACACTAGACTTCATCTTGTGAAAAGGCTTCAAAGGTTTGGGGAGTGTGTATTATGCATTCTTAGCCAGTGCTCCCAGGTCTACGCTAACCCCGAGTGATTGTAACTGTAAGGGTCTCATCTTTGGGTCAAATAGAACTGTTTGAAAATTAGAATAATCACACAAAAAGGTAAATTTAAACATAAACTCTTGTATAATAAGGGCAGTTCCCTAACATAAAATAATTCCAAACAAATTCACATCAATTAACCAATTAAATTATTTTGTATACCACAATAAAAGAAGAGCCACAACGCTTCTTTATAAAAATATAAATCTCTTTATTTTTCAATAAAGTCAAAACTTTGGTGATGCACAAGAGAGACAGACGAACAGATGGAGACAAAGGCAAACTGCTATATTGACCGATAACTTCTCCTTCTCTTGACCATACCACGCTGTGTAATCTTCAAGACCTCATTAAGCACTGCTTCTACTTCTCGGCCTGGGGTACTCAACCGGAGGCCACTGCTGGCTGTTGTTCCCAGAGGAGCGCTCTTAATGACTGCACTGATTCACACTGCTTTCTTTTGTCTCGACCCTAACTCGGCATCTGCAAATATCATTTCAAAACGCCTCCGACTTTCGATAAACCACGTGACTGCTTCCGCTTATTTACTCAAGTGCTTCTCGTTCAGAGAAATCTCTGATTGACGCCTCGGTCAAGGGTAAATTCGCAACAATTACCCGTTTGCCCGAATCCTCAAGTAACAAGAAAGAAAAATAATACAAAATAATTGAACTGTTATAATATAAAAGAATGTTGGCGACCTGAGTCGAGGGTGACCCGAGGCTCCTTTTCAATAACCACTACACCAAAGTGTAGGGGAGGAAGCTAAAGCATTTCCTGGATTGCTTCATTTTACCCTCATACATTATAATGCTGAGTGATAAGCAAGACAGCATCAAGTACAATTTTTGGAATCTTTGGTATGACTTGACCAAGGATTGAAACCCGGTCTTTCGGACCATTGGCAAATACTCTACTCATTAGACCAGGCCCGGGAAACCGGCATTGAATCCCAGGTCAAGTCATACTAAAGACTCAAAAAATGGTACTTGATGGCTCCTAGCTTAACACTCAGCATTATAAAGTACATATCAAGTGTAAAGTGGAGCAATCCAGGGAAATGAGTAGTGCCCTTTCCTACACCTCGGTACAGTAGCTATTGAAAAGGGGGCCTTCGGGTCCCCCTCGACTTCAGTCGCTAACTTGTAATTTAGTAAATCATTATTATTTTGAATTTCTAAGATAAAGCTTTATGATTTTTATCATTAATGTATTCAGACTATTTTCTTTATTTTCCTAACGTTTCGGCCGATGCATCATTCAGTCTTCTTCAAATGTTTCTAGTCGAACTTGAGGGAGCCTAAACGGAATTTCGAA
The DNA here is from genome assembly GCA_963585895.1 of Sepioteuthis lessoniana. Lineage (NCBI taxonomy): Eukaryota > Metazoa > Mollusca > Cephalopoda > Myopsida > Loliginidae > Sepioteuthis > Sepioteuthis lessoniana. The sequence goes on from CAUZXS010000462.1 coordinate 71,226, forward strand.
TTGAACCCTTTACTTAATCTGCAGGGGTAGATTGTTCTAGTTCAATTAACCATAACCAGGTACAAGTATTAAGCAATAATAAGTATTCTTTATTATTTTTACCTGAAGTCAGGATCGAACCTACAACCACCAAATGATTTCACTTTAAAGCACATTAACCAAACGCTTATATCAGTTACACTTTTTCCTGCTGGACAATTCAGAGAGAATTTGCGGGGACAAATAAACCTAATGGCTTTATCAACCTATGAGAAACTACTTTTTACTATTGTGAACCTTTTTTTATCTCAGCTCATACTGCGTTTTTTTAAGCCGAAGGACGAATCAGCCGAAACGTTGTGAATATTTGAATGAAGATGACACAATATTCCGAATAAATTAAATAACTGACCGACAAAATTATTAGACTTTGTCAGGAAAAACTATATATATATATATATATTGCTCTATTCATAAATTAATACTATTCAATACTGTCATGGGTCAATGACGTCTAAGTAAGGATAATGCAAAGATACCAAAAACGATCCTTGGTGACTGTCAGTTTCATGCTTTTGCGATCATCAGACCAAAAGTAGATAAGTGGTGAGCGTCTCTTCATATACTGTTGCCCAAGGGGTGTCCTCGAGGTGTAATAGTTAGAGCGATTGACTGCGGAATCGTAGTACGTGAGTTCGTACTCCAGTCGCGCTATTACGTTCACTTTCGGGAAAATACCCTTGGGAAAGGTATGAACCCCCTTATCCTACCAGCTATGGGTTAAATAGCACCACTACTGTTCTTCTAGGAGAATGGCTTTGACATTAAATAACCTAAAAAGAGTTGATATGCCATTAAACAAAGAAACCAAACCAAACCAACTGTTGCCCAATTAGCTGGGGGTGTAGAATATACCGACTATTTCTCTGCATAGGGGTAAGATCCCCTGCCAACGAGTGTCCTGGATATGACACTAAACAATCTGATGGTGAGGTTACAGTAATGCTTGAGCTTTGAGGAATGCGGAGTACCCCTTCATTGCCATCTTTAGGCCCGGGTTGGTATCACCCGATAGGTTCCAAGTTATGGGCAAATTTGTACACAGCCGGAATTGTAAGTCATATGAGATCTCATGACAACAAATTATCGAAGATTCATTATACAAAAGTCCTTCAGCAGCCACCCTCAGTGACAAAGAACGTGGGTCTGTTCCTGTGTATTTATGCTAAACTGAATTGTTTGAAATATAACTGTTTTGGCATTTGATTGTTGGTAAACAAAAAATATACTTATACTAAACTGAATTTTTTGAAATTTAATTCGGCGTTGAATGACCCGAAATGGGTTGATACGCCATAAGACAAAATCCAACCAACCAACCAATCAACCAACCTTCTTTCTATACTGATTGGTGAGGCATCATGGGAAGGGTAGTTTGATTTGCTGATCATTCTGCGAAGAGCGTAGTAATTAACAGGGTAATTTTGTGAGTTGTCGATTTATTTACTCTCTTAGGTTTGCCTATTTTCGAGCGTTTTTATTAATAATATTTTATTCTTTTGAGGGTTTTTTTACCCACCACCCTTCACTGATGATCTTTCACTGAAGTATGTGAGACAGCAAGTCGCCTCAAGTCTCCAGGTCCTGTTTTAGTATTCTGGCTAATCTCAACAATGCTGTACTTTGGATGATCTCCACTTGTCCTCTTATTTCCATCTTCTCCAGTCCCAGTACCAATCTTTTAGTGATTGTACCGAGCTCGACAATTACTACTGGTATCACCGTCAATTTCATGTTCCATAGTTCTCAAGCTTATCCGTCTTTTCGCTTTACACTCAGTTTTACTCTGTGGTCAGCCGGAACGGAAAAGTCCATTCTTTTTTCTGTTGTCCATCATTAGGTCTGGTCGTATGGCCAAAATTAGGTGATCCGTCCCTTATCTCAAAATCCCTGTGGAGTTTGTAGGTCTCATTTTCCAGAACGATTTCTGAGTTGTGCATATAGTATTTTCTACTACATTTTTTTTTTAAATTTTTGCTTATCTAAGTTTATCTATTCCAATTTTTTTTAATTTTTATTCTAACTATTAATTTAATAAATTAATTTATTTTTATTACATCTTAGTTTTGAGGTTTTTTGGAGTCTTTAGAATCTTTCCTTTTCAAGCAGTTTATCAGGAATTTGTTTTTATGCCTTCATTTGGGTACTAGTTCTCATCATTTACTTAAGGTTTTTTGGCTATTAATTCAATATGTAAGCAAATTCTAACTACATAAATACATAAACACACACACACACACACACACATATATATATATATATATAGAAAGAGTGGTAAATAAACAAATATAACAAAAAATGTTTCCATCCATTTAGTGCTCCGATACTGGCAAGTAGATCAAGATAAAAATTAAAATAAGGTGTTATCATAGATCCTCATGTTGGAACTATTAATAATAGTTTTAGGGATTCCAAGCAAATGATATCATCAGATAGTACACGCCTTCATATTTGCATTTTCCACACAAAAAATTTCCCAAACAAATAAACGATATTTATTTCAGCTTTTCATGGTATATTAATAGATATTTCTTTAAAAATCAAGAAAACGCGATCTGTGCAGATGGTTCAACATGATGATAATGATGATGAAATACTCTTCTACGCAAAGCCGTACCAATATATCATCTGTCGTGAAATTAGGGTGTATATCTGAATTTCTTCCTGACATACAAATATTCATTCAGAGACAAAACAATAGTTCTTAGAACAGCAGCGACGACAGCGATGTGATTTGCTGACCCCGTTCAACAAAGTGATTATTTATAACAGTATTTTCCTAAAAAGTAATCTGTCAACATTGTTGTTGGAAAAGCACATTAGGGTCTTTTTGTGCATAGCCAAGTTTGTTGATGATGAGGAAAAGTACTTGAAAACTTGCTCTATCCAACATTGTAACTTTGAATCCATGGATGGATTCACCCGAACCCTCCGCTCTGAGGGAATGTCCTCGTGGTGTAATGGTTAAAGCGATGGACTGCGGAATCGTAGGAAGCGAGTTCGTACTCCAGTCGCGCTATTACGTTCACTTTCGGGCATATACCCTTGGGAAAGGTATCAACCCCCTTATCCTCCCAGCTATGGGTTAAATAGTACCACTACTGTTCTTCTAGGAGAATGGCTTTGGCATTAAAAAACCTAAAAAGAGTTGATATGCCATTAAACAAAGAAACCAAACCAAACCTCCGCTCTGAGCAGGATGTGAGACAAGTTCACTTTTTAAGTGACGTGAAACAGGTTTGAATTCAGACTTACCTTCTTCAAAACTGATTGCCTCAGTCTGCCGTACAATTTACCATAACTAGATTGGTTGGTTGGTTCATTTATGGCATATCGACTCGTTTCGGGTCATTTAACGCCACATTAAGTCATTTTAGTTTCGTTTGGATTTATGGCATTTTAACCATTGTAAGTTATTTAATGTCAAATCCATTTTTATATATATATAAACAGTTCTATTTCAAACAATTCAGTTTAACAGAAGTACATAGTTTAAAGGTCAAAACAATTCAGTTTAACATAAGTACACTGTTTAGTTCTGTTTACCCCATAGATAGAACCCAATCAGGCCAGAGTGGACTTGAGAGCGATGGCAATAAAATGGTTCTCTGCATTCCCAAAAGCTCCAGCATTGCTCGAGCCTCACCATCAAATTGTTTTTTGTCATATCTAGAACACTCGTTGTGGGAGTCTTACCTCGCTGCAGAGATGTGGTCAGTGTATTCTACAGCCCCGGGCGACTAGGCCAGTAACTGAATGGCTTTGGTTAGGTTTTGTGGAATATCAACACTTGTAGGTTATTTAATGTCAAATTCTGTTCATACATATATATATCAAATATATATATGATTTATAAACACATTTTGTTGATAACATTCTTAAACAAGCCTGAGCTCTTTTTTGCACACAGTTAAATGGTGTAATGGTTAAAGCGATGAACTGCGGAATCGTAGTACGCGAGTTCGTACTCCAGTCGCGCTATTATGTTCACTTTCGGGCAAATACCCTTGGGAAAGGTATGAACCCCCTTATTCTCCTTCCAGCTATGGGTAAATAGTAGGACGGACTAGGTTCTTCAGCCTTGTTGAGGCAACTAGTCTAGGAGAAGGAAAACTCTGAATTCAAACCTGTTAAACTCCGCTTAAAAATTGACCTTGTGTCATATCCTGCCCGAGCGGAGGGGTTGGGTAAATAGTGCCATATAACCATCTCAATTTAACATGTCATTAATGTACATACGTAGTTTGTTTTATTTGACTTATAGACCGGAGCTTATCAGTTAGTACCTCTTCGGGGGACAATGGACTTGGGAGCAATGCAATGAAGAGTACTCAACATTCTCTAAATCTCCAAGACTGAAGTCTCAATATCAGATGGTTTAACATTATATCTTGGACACTCGTTGGAGAGGATTTAACTCTCTGCAGAGATACAGTCGGTTTATTATACAGCCCTTGCCAAATTGGCTTCCATCAGTGGAGGAATAATAGTTGAATTCACACTTTTTGAAACGGTATTAGCGCTATCTAAAATGCACTCTGCCTCGTTGATGATTTGAACTCGAATTGCTCTGACCATGTTGTACGATGATTGCCATTACGCCACGATCCGTGTACTCGTTTTCTAGAGTTGCCGGCTGATAATTGCATCGCTACAAGATTGAGATCTATTGTGAACCGGGAAACCCTTTTGACTCACTGGAAAGGCAATTGGTTTCTCTTTTATTACCTCAACGTTTTAATTTAGAAATTCTACTCGCTTCGTTTTGAATGCAGATATAAGGTGGGATTATTTGATTGCGTTTTCACCTGGGAAAACACATCAAAGAAAAATCACCAGGTAGTTAATTAGACGTAACCTTTTGTTTAGTTAGACATTAGACTTTTAAAGAAAAAAATTCTAAAAACCACATGTCTTCAAGTGATTATTATGAAGGTGCATTTTTTGGAGAGGGAGGACGGATGTCGTGAGCATACACTCACCCACAGTTGAAATCCGGAATCATAATGGCATAGAGCCTTTTTACAGTCTATCCAGAACAAGTTCTTTTTGTTAATTATTATAAATGTGAAAGTCATATTTTTTTATGATTTTTCGTATTAGTACATACGCCCTTCCCACACACATATATATATATATATATAGGGTGGAACACTAAAATTGTCGTCCTAAGGAAAACAACACTACAGCTTTATTTCAGAGATTTTATTGAAAAAATCAATTCAGATAACTTGATTATGTTATAGAGCTGACATCTATTCGATGTAGCCGCCTTCAGCCTCAATCACCGCCTCGATATGGATCCGGAACTGGGAGCATGTCTTTTCTACAAGCGCCGGCAGGAGATCGGCGAATACTCAGCGGATGGCTGCGATCAGGCTGGCTTTGGTGTTGTGGGAGGTCATGTTGGTGATGTTCTCGACCTATTACCAAACGAAGTAGTCCAGCGGGTTCAGGTCAGGGGAGGAGGGGGCCAGTGAGAGAAGGGTACAAGGTCGTAGCACTTCTTGTGAAGCCAAGCCTGGGTCTCTTTGGACTTGTGCGCCGAGTCCTGCTGCCATACCTAGGGTCTGCCATCGGCCACCTGATTACACAAGGGGATCACCACACTCTTCAGCACATCCAGGTACACTTTGGTGTTGACTTTCAAGCCGACTTCGAAGAGGTGAGGTGGCATGACGTGGCCCTCATTTGAAACCACACCAATGACCGTAACCGTTGCCGGAAACTTTATATTCATCACCCAGGGCACGTCCCTGTTATTCGTGGCAATCCAGCGATGGTTCTGGCTGCCATAACTTGGATCAGTAGAGAGCATGACTTGTACAGCGGCGCATCTCCGATCTCGCTCGTTGAACATTGTATCACTTTCAGACATGATAGAAGGCTCCTATCGCTCTTGGGATTTGTAAACAACTGGTCAACTAGTAGATGGTCTGCTACAAAAAAAGAAAACCGGTTTTCATTAAACGGAAATGAAATCATGTCGTCTTTTCTAGGGCGACAATTTGATCGTTCCACCGTGTAATATGGCTTGCTGTATTTATAAAGAGTGCTCGATATCGGTGACAGTAATGTACTGAGCTTTTTGCTTAGATGTGTAGCACAAGGACGGATGAATGGGGCAGGTAATGAGACTTGAACTCACTCATGAAGAATTGCTAGTCTAATTTTCTAACTCTTACACTGTGGCACTCAACTTGATATCGGCGATGGAAAATATAAAGATCTAAGCTTGAATAGCTGAGACAGAAAAGCCTGCACAGGGTGGATGTTCCTTTATATGTCGTTAGAAGCAGCAAAGTAATCAAGTTAGTAGGGCATTCTGGGAGGGATAATTTAGTTAAAACAGTTTTTCATTTAAATTTAAGGATGGATGCATTTACCCAACCGCTCCGAAAGAATAGGATGAAACGCAAGTTTAATTTCTTGAGCAGAGTTTGACAGTTTTTAATTCATTTTTTCTCCTAGATCTATCGCTGTTGTCTAGCCACATAAAACATATATGCAGAAACGTATTCAACACAATAAACGACGAGCAACACAGTTCTTAGAAAAATATACCTCTCACTTTATTTTAAAGGGTTGTGTGAGAGAGGGAGTTGGAGACCGAACAGAACTGCAACATATTTGACCCCCAATCTATTAGCCATAACCGCGTTTCTTTCCCGTTCTCCTGGGCTGCTCAACCGGGGACCTGGGGGCCCAGGCTCTCTGGGATATGTTCTCACTCCAGCATCTTCTCTACAACTCGTCTGATCTCCAAACAAATTAATAGGGGGCCTGAGGGCTCCTTCTGCTGGATGCTGGCTTTTCTCTGCCGCATCTTGTGTCCAATTGATTGAATTTTCTGTGCACTCAATTACATAATAGTTCAATACCCACCTTCTTCTTGTGGACGTCACAATCACACTCATTCAACCCGTCCACGGACAAGGTTATATTCTGATT
>CAUZXS010000463.1:0-25000 GCA_963585895.1 Sepioteuthis lessoniana
AATCACGACCATGTGCGTATAAAAATATAAGCAATTAGTTTTGGTATATGAACTGTTAGATGTACTTACGAAACAAGAATGAAAACTAAATGCATCAAGTCGGAAAAAGAGAACTGAAATGTATTTTTGTATATTTCAGTTAAATCATTTACTGTCCTTATGTGGAAGTAGCAGTTAGAGTCCCATCTATGAGTAAAAAAGGATGCGTTTAGTTTAATGGTATATTAGTCTTCTTAGGTCATTTAATGCCAAAGATAACGGTGACACTATTTAACCCATAGCTGAGGTGATAAGGTGGTTTTATACTTTTCTCAAATGTATTAGTCCGAAAGTGAATGTAACAAACTGACCGCGGTTCTAACTCGCTTCCTTCGAGGCCGTTGTTCTGCACTTTGTCCATTACGCCACACGGATTCTCTTTGATCAGTCTGGTTTGGTGGTATATCAATCTTTACGGGTTATGTAATACCAAAGCCACCTTTGTAGAGTGAGAGTTATGGTATGGTTTAAATGGATAAATTCATACCTTTCCCAAGGATATTAATCTGAAAGTGGACACAAGAGCGTGATGTCGCAGTCCAGCTCGTTAACCATTACGCCACGGGGACTCCTTTTTGATTTGTTTGAAAATTATTCATATTTGATAGGAATACTTAATACCACATAACTGTGCAAATTAATTGTATTAAGACTAGTTGGGAGGCGGTAGAATTGCTTATTAAGGATAAAGTTAATTCAGTCAAAATTGTTGTAATTTCTTGATATAACATGTATTTTTACAAACAAATTGTCACTATTTAATAGGAATACTTAAAACAATAAAACTGCGTTAAAAAATTATTACCTGTTGTGGTCTTCAAATAAGACCGGTGGAAGAACAACTCAAACAACGGGTGATAGGTAAACGTTATTGTATTAGCAGAAAAAGGAAGTCATACAATGGAAGTACTAACCGTGCTCGGCTCGCAGTCCGTCTGTCAAATGCCTCGTAAGGAACGAGAGGTTGTCTCCCCCTAGCGAGCTAAGCTCGGAGAGTATGTTTAGGTTGAACAAGTCCATCTTTTGGGTATGGTAGGATATGTCCCCATAACATTACCATTTCACTTCTTGTGAGTTTTTCAAACCATCGTTACCTGATGATCCTTTACAGGAGTCTGAGCATCAGTAAAACTCCTCAGGTTTCCAGGACTCGTCTTAGTATTTTAGCTGATCTTAGCATTGCAGTAGTTTGGATGGTCACAGTTCTTCCTTCGATTTCCGACTCTTCTAATCCCCTTTACCAAGCCTTTGAACACAGTTCAAGGAGCGCCATTTGGTATCACGTTACTTTCATGTTAAACGGCTACTTTAAATCTCTGGCAAGTACTGGACTCTCTTTTCACTTTACTTCCTTTTCACCGTGTTGTCCACCATGACAGCGAAGTTGACAGATTCTATATTTTTGTTGATAAACACTAGTTACGATTTAATTTATTGAAAAAAGACTGGTATTGGTATAAATATTCCAACCATGTTTGATATTCTGTAAAATGGACCAACAAACTAACCGGTAAAGCATGAGTCACAAGAATATGATTAACTGGTTTCAGATTAATAGATAAGTGCATCAATCATAAAATACATTAAACTATGTGAAAAATTTTTTTAAAAAAAGCAATGAAAAAAGGGAACAGTTTTACTTATATTTTTATATCAATTTTATTTCTTTGTCTATTTTCAGCTTTTGCGAAAATCTGCTCTATTTTTAATCTTCATATTCACAATCCGTTCGCATATGGTACGTATATTTTGATTCTTAAGGAACTACATCTTTTTTGTTTGTGTTTTTATACCCATCAAGGCACCCTGTCTATAGGGCCCAAATATTTCGATTAAATCCTAAGTAGAAGACCAAATCCCCTCTCGCTTACGTGTTCTGGTATGACACCGAACTGGTTGTGTGGCTCTAGTTCTGGGGCGCTTGTGAGTTTTGAGTCACCCCTCGTTGCTATTACCCACAGGTCCACTCTGACCCGTTTGGTAATACCTGTTAGAGTACCATCTATGGGGGAAATAGATCTGAGTGAAAGTTATTTGTATCTTATAGGAATACTTGAAAACATAAGTAAGTAAGCAAGAGGAATAGTTACTTGAATTCGGTATAAATTATTAGTATTAAGGATAGTTACTTGATGCTGTTGGGGAACAAAATACGGTCGTCTCCCTTTTTGGGATTTATGAGCGGTGCTTCCGACAATCACGTGACCGTTGGTCGTGTGGCATTTCAAGAAGCGAGTTCTAACACTTTTCAACAATACACATTAGATAGACCAGTCCATCTTGAACTTCAAAATACCCCATATCTCAAAAAGCCAATTTAGTAAAAAAAAAAAAAAAAAAGAAAAAAATGCCCTTTTCGGATTCAGTATCCACCAAGAAACCTACACATGTTTAAAATTCCTCCGTAATTAAAAAAAAACATCCTGAGTTGTTTATTCGATGAATTGAAAAAATGTATTTATTCAAAAAATTCTTTTTCTTACAGAGAAACAAAGAATGGCTGCAGAGTGACACTTTATTCCGATCAGGCCTTAAGGTTTGCCCTAACAATGCAAAGGTAAGATCTGGCCTTAAAAGTTTTTAAATAATGCAAATGTAAGATTTAGTCTTATGGTTTGCCCCAACAATGCAAAGGAGGATCTGGCCTTAAAGATTGCACAATTATTGGTAATTTAAGATTTAGTCTTATGGTTTGCCCTAACAATGCAAAGAGGGATCTGGCCTTAAAGTTTGCACAATTATTGGTTATGTAAGATTTAGTCTTATGGTTTGTCATAACAATGAAAAGAGGGATCTGGCCTTAAACTTTGCACAATAATTGGTAATGTAAGATATAGTCTTATGGTTTGCCCTAACAATGCAAAGGAGGATCTGGCCTTAAAGTTTGCACAATTATTGGTAAAGTAAGATTTAGTCTTATGGTTTGCCCTAACAATGAAAAGGAGGATCTGGCCTTAAAGTTTGCACAATTATTGGTAATTTAAGATTTAGTCTTATGGTTTGACCTAACAATGCAAAGGAGGATCTGGCCTTAAAGTCTGTACTATTATTGGTAATGTAAGATTTAGTCTTATGGTTTGCCATAACAATGCAAAGGAGGATCTGGCCTTAAAGTTTGCACAATTATTGGTAATGTAAAATTTAGTCTTATGGTTTGCCCTAACAATGCAAAGAGGATTTGGCCTTAAAGTTTGCACAATTATTGGTAATGTAAGATTTAGTCTTATGGTTTGCCCTAACAATGCAAAGAGGGATCTGGCCTTAAACTTTGCACAATTATTGGTAATTTAAGATTTAGTCTTATGGTTTGCCCTAACAATGCAAAGGAGGATCTGGCCTTAAAGTTTGCACAATTATTGGTAATTTAAGATTTAGTCTTATGGTTTGCCCTAACAATGCAAAGGAAGATCTGGCCTTAAAGTCTGCACAATTATTGGTAATTTAAGATTTAGTCTTATGGTTTGCCCTAACAATGCAAAGAGGGATCTGGCCTTAAACTTTGCACAATTATTGGTAATGTAAGATTTAGTCTTATGGTTTGCCATAACAATGCAAAGGAGGATCTGGCCTTAAAGTTTGCACAATTATTGGTAATGTAAGATTTAGTCTTATGGTTTGCCCTAACAATGCAAAGAGGATCTGGCCTTTAAGTTTGCACAATTATTGGTAATGTAAGATTTAGTCTTATGGTTTGCCCTAACAATGCAAAGGAGGATCTGGCCTTAAAGTTTGCACAATTATTGGTTATTTAAGATTTAGTCTTATGGTTTGCCCTAACAATGCAAAGGAGGATCTGGCCTTAAAGTTTGCACAATTATTGGTAATGTAAGATTTAGTCTTATGGTTTGCCCCAACAATGCAAAGGAGGATCTGGCCTTAAAGTTTGCACAATTATTGGTAATGTAAGATTTAGTCATATGGTTTGCCCTAACAATGCAAAGGAGGATCTGGTCTTAAAGTTTGCATTATTATTGGTTATGTAAGATTTAGTCTTATGGTTTGCCCTAACAATGCAAAGAGGGATTTAGGCCTTAAACTTTGCACAATTGTTAGTAATGTAAGATTTAGTCTTATGGTTTGCCCTAACAATGCAAAGGAGGATCTGGCTTTAAAGTTTGCACAATTATTGGTAATGTAAGATTTAGTCTTATGGTTTGCCCTAACAATCCAGAGGAGTATCTGGCCTTAAAGTTCGCACAATTATTGGTAATGTAAGATTTAGTCTTATGGTTTGCCCTAACAATGCAAAGAGGGATCTGGCCTTAAACTTTGCACAATATTTGGTAATGTAAGATTTAGTCTTATGGTTTGCCCTAACAATGCAAAGGCGGATCTGGCTTTAAAGTCTTCACAATTATTGGTAATTTAAGATTTAGTCTTATGGTTTGCCCTAACAATGCAAAGGAGGATCTGGCCTTAAAGTTTGCACAATCATTGGTAATTTAAGATTTAGTCTTATGGTTTGCCATAACAATGCGAAGAGGGATCTGGCCTTAAAGTTTGCACAATTATTGGTTATTTAAGATTTAGTCTTATGGTTTGCCCTAACAATGCAAAGGAGGATCTGGCCTTAAACTTTGCACAATTATTGGTAATGTAAGATTTAGTCTTATGGTTTGCCCTAACAATGCAAAGAGGGATCTGGCCTTAAACTTTGCACAATATTTGGTAATGTAAGATTTTGTCTTATGGTTTGCCATAACAATGCAAAGGAGTATCTGGCCTTAAAGTTTGCACAATTATTGGTAATGTAAGATTTAGTCTTATGGTTTGCCCTAACAATGCAATGGAGGATCTGGCCTTAAAGTTTGCACAATTATTGGTAATGTAAGATTTAGTCTTATGGTTTGCCATAACAATGCAAAGGAGGTTCTGGCCTTAAAGTTTGCACAATTATTGGTAATGTAAGATTTAGTCTTATGGTTTGCCCTAACAATGCAAAGAGGATCTGGCCTTAAAGTTGCACAATTATTGGTAATGTAAGATTTAGTCTTATGGTTTGCCCTAACAATGCAAAGAGGGATCTGGCCTTAAACTTTGCACAATTATTGGTAATGTAAAATTTAGCCTTATGGTTTGCCCTAACAATGCAAAGGAGGATCTGGCCTTAAAGTTTGCACAATTCTTGGTAATTTAAGATTTAGTCTTATGGTTTGCCATAACAATGCAAAGGAGGATCTGGCCTTAAAGTTTGCACAATTATTGGTAATTTAAGATTTAGTCTTATGGTTTGCCATAACAATGCAAAGGAGGATCTGGCCTTAAAGTTTGCACAATTATTGGTAATGTAAGATTTAGTCTTATGGTTTGCCCTAACAATGCAAAGGAGGATCTGGTCTTAAAGTTTGCACAATTATTGGTTATGTAAGATTTAGTCTTATGGTTTGCTCTAACAATGCAAAGAGGGATTTAGGCCTTAAACTTTGCACAATTGTTTGTAATGTAAGATTTAGTCTTATGGTTTGCCCTAACAATGCAAAAGAGGATCTGGCTTTAAAGTTTGCACAATTATTGGTAATGTAAGATTTAGTCATATGGTTTGCCCTAACAATCCAGAGGAGGATCTGGCCTTAAAGTTCGCACAATTATTGGTAATGTAAGATTTAGTCTTATGGTTTGCCCTAACAATGAAAAGGAGGATCTGGCCTTAAAGTTTGCACAATCATTGGTAATGTAAGATTTAGTCTTATGGTTTGCCATAACAATGCAAAGGAGGATCTGGCCTTAAAGTTTGCACAATTATTGGTAATGTAAAATTTAGTCTTATGGTTTGCCCTAACAATGCAAAGAGGATTTGGCCTTAAAGTTTGCACAATTATTGGTAATGTAAGATTTAGTCTTATGGTTTGCCCTAACAATGCAAAGAGGGATCTGGCCTTAAACTTTGCACAATTATTGGTAATTTAAGATTTAGTCTTATGGTTTGCCCTAACAATGCAAAGGAGGATCTGGCCTTAAAGTTTGCACAATTATTGGTAATTTAAGATTTAGTCTTATGGTTTGCCCTAACAATGCAAAGGAAGATCTGGCCTTAAAGTCTGCACAATTATTGGTAATTTAAGATTTAGTCTTATGGTTTGCCCTAACAATGCAAAGAGGGATCTGGCCTTAAACTTTGCACAATTATTGGTAATGTAAGATTTAGTCTTATGGTTTGCCATAACAATGCAAAGGAGGATCTGGCCTTAAAGTTTGCACAATTATTGGTAATGTAAGATTTAGTCTTATGGTTTGCCCTAACAATGCAAAGAGGATCTGGCCTTTAAGTTTGCACAATTATTGGTAATGTAAGATTTAGTCTTATGGTTTGCCCTAACAATGCAAAGGAGGATCTGGCCTTAAAGTTTGCACAATTATTGGTTATTTAAGATTTAGTCTTATGGTTTGCCCTAACAATGCAAAGGAGGATCTGGCCTTAAAGTTTGCACAATTATTGGTAATGTAAGATTTAGTCTTATGGTTTGCCCCAACAATGCAAAGGAGGATCTGGCCTTAAAGTTTGCACAATTATTGGTAATGTAAGATTTAGTCATATGGTTTGCCCTAACAATGCAAAGGAGGATCTGGTCTTAAAGTTTGCATTATTATTGGTTATGTAAGATTTAGTCTTATGGTTTGCCCTAACAATGCAAAGAGGGATTTAGGCCTTAAACTTTGCACAATTGTTAGTAATGTAAGATTTAGTCTTATGGTTTGCCCTAACAATGCAAAGGAGGATCTGGCTTTAAAGTTTGCACAATTATTGGTAATGTAAGATTTAGTCTTATGGTTTGCCCTAACAATCCAGAGGAGTATCTGGCCTTAAAGTTCGCACAATTATTGGTAATGTAAGATTTAGTCTTATGGTTTGCCCTAACAATGCAAAGAGGGATCTGGCCTTAAACTTTGCACAATATTTGGTAATGTAAGATTTAGTCTTATGGTTTGCCCTAACAATGCAAAGGCGGATCTGGCTTTAAAGTCTTCACAATTATTGGTAATTTAAGATTTAGTCTTATGGTTTGCCCTAACAATGCAAAGGAGGATCTGGCCTTAAAGTTTGCACAATCATTGGTAATTTAAGATTTAGTCTTATGGTTTGCCATAACAATGCGAAGAGGGATCTGGCCTTAAAGTTTGCACAATTATTGGTTATTTAAGATTTAGTCTTATGGTTTGCCCTAACAATGCAAAGGAGGATCTGGCCTTAAACTTTGCACAATTATTGGTAATGTAAGATTTAGTCTTATGGTTTGCCCTAACAATGCAAAGAGGGATCTGGCCTTAAACTTTGCACAATATTTGGTAATGTAAGATTTTGTCTTATGGTTTGCCATAACAATGCAAAGGAGTATCTGGCCTTAAAGTTTGCACAATTATTGGTAATGTAAGATTTAGTCTTATGGTTTGCCCTAACAATGCAATGGAGGATCTGGCCTTAAAGTTTGCACAATTATTGGTAATGTAAGATTTAGTCTTATGGTTTGCCATAACAATGCAAAGGAGGTTCTGGCCTTAAAGTTTGCACAATTATTGGTAATGTAAGATTTAGTCTTATGGTTTGCCCTAACAATGCAAAGAGGATCTGGCCTTAAAGTTGCACAATTATTGGTAATGTAAGATTTAGTCTTATGGTTTGCCCTAACAATGCAAAGAGGGATCTGGCCTTAAACTTTGCACAATTATTGGTAATGTAAAATTTAGCCTTATGGTTTGCCCTAACAATGCAAAGGAGGATCTGGCCTTAAAGTTTGCACAATTCTTGGTAATTTAAGATTTAGTCTTATGGTTTGCCATAACAATGCAAAGGAGGATCTGGCCTTAAAGTTTGCACAATTATTGGTAATTTAAGATTTAGTCTTATGGTTTGCCATAACAATGCAAAGGAGGATCTGGCCTTAAAGTTTGCACAATTATTGGTAATGTAAGATTTAGTCTTATGGTTTGCCCTAACAATGCAAAGGAGGATCTGGTCTTAAAGTTTGCACAATTATTGGTTATGTAAGATTTAGTCTTATGGTTTGCTCTAACAATGCAAAGAGGGATTTAGGCCTTAAACTTTGCACAATTGTTTGTAATGTAAGATTTAGTCTTATGGTTTGCCCTAACAATGCAAAAGAGGATCTGGCTTTAAAGTTTGCACAATTATTGGTAATGTAAGATTTAGTCATATGGTTTGCCCTAACAATCCAGAGGAGGATCTGGCCTTAAAGTTCGCACAATTATTGGTAATGTAAGATTTAGTCTTATGGTTTGCCCTAACAATGAAAAGGAGGATCTGGCCTTAAAGTTTGCACAATCATTGGTAATGTAAGATTTAGTCTTATGGTTTGCCATAACAATGCGAAGAGGGATCTGGCCTTAAAGTTTGCACAATTATTGGTTATTTAAGATTTAGTCTTATGGTTTGCCCTAACAATGCAAAGGAGGATCTGGCCTTAAAGTTTGCACAATTATTGGTAATGTAAGATTTAGTCTTATGGTTTGCCCTAACAATGCAAAGAGGGATCTGGCCTTAAACTTTGCACAATTATTGGTAATGTAAGATTTTGTCTTATGGTTTGCCATAACAATGCAAGGGAGTATCTGGCCTTAAAGTTTGCACAATTATTGGTAATTTAAGATTTAGTCTTAAGGTTTGACCTAGCAATTCAAAAGTAATGTCTGGCTCTTGAAGTTTGTGCAGGATGTGATTCAGTTGGAATAAATTTGGTTTAAATGCAAAGTGTTCCTTCCCATAGACTGGTTGCCTTACCGAGGCTAAAGAACCCAGTCTGTCTTACTATTTACTCATAGCTAGTGGAGGGGAGAAGAGATGGATTCATGCCTTTCCCAAGAGCATTAGCACAAAGTGAAAAGCAAACAGCATTGTCTAGGATTGAAATTCAGGTAACCAATTCCATTTCCTTTGATGTTACACATGTTACACTATGAACATCTATAATGCAACAGAGTTGCCACGAAGATAAATTCTTTTGCTCGAATTATTTCTCCTCTCAGAAAAGTGTCACTGAAGCTCCATGTTTTATCATATTTACAACCCCTCCGCTTGGGCAGGATATGACACAAGGTCAATTTTTTTAAGCGGAGTTTAACAGGTTTGAATTCAGAGTTTTCCTTCTCCTAGACTAGTTGTCTCACCAAGGCTGAAGAACCTAGTCTGCCCTACTATTTACCCATAGCTGGAGGGAGAATAATTGAATTCATACCTTTCCCAAGGGTATTAGTGCTATGTGAAATGCAATCAGTCTCATCCAGGATTTGAACTTGTGTCGCCATGTCCATTTCCTGCGACAATAACCATTACACTACGGGCAGCTCCATGTTTATAAGATTTTATTTTTATATTTACAATGAATCAGATTAATTTGTATATTGTTGTGTTATACATATTAATTCCATGCAGTTATATAGCTAGTCAAGTCAACAGATATTAAACAAAACTGACTTAAAATTGATAAATTTCAGTTCAAACTTCAAAGTACTTCATTCTCTTGGTATTATCTTAAATTTAACAACAAAAAAAAAAAACAAAAACAAAAAAAAAATGGCATATGCAAAATTGTCCTATCAAATTGAAATCATTGGTAATTTGCTGCCATTTTTTTTTTCTAATCCATTCATTTCCTTGTAAAATCTAAAAGACCCATACCATATTTTACCCCCTTAGCCAATGAACATAATGTTGGCAATTTGATTATTGATCTAAGCTTTTTGTTTCAGAAATCAAATTGTCTCAATTTCTGGTCTTTTTCATGAGATTTGCACACTCAGTTCAAATTGCCTTCTCCTCTTGTCTTATGTATCTGAAATTCTTTTCTAAAGCATTGTCATTGTTATAAATTTTTCATTGGATTTTTTTTTCTTCTTAATTTTTATTTTATAACAACTCCCAGGTTTATTTTCATGTTCATTCATTCAGTCTGTATTAGAATTCGAATCTGAATTAGAAATAAAGAATAAGGTTCCATTGAGATTTGAACTCCCTACTTTTATACTTGGGAGCCTGTATTACTCTGACAGTGCTTTTACCACTTAGTTACAAAGTTAACCAATGAGTGTTGTTCAAATTAGCCATATAGTAATATACTTTTCTTATTCTGTCATTATGCTGCTATTTTTTGCCTTTTCCTTTTTTTTTACATGAGTATTATTATTAATGAAAGTACCAAAGTCAGATAAGCCAAAAATTAATTAATTCTATGTTCATTTTCTTATATTTCAAAAGTTAGTTTAAGGTTTAGTTTACGGTTTTAAGTTTTTGCAAATAACCTTCTAAGGGTGTAACACTAAAGACAAGAGTAAAGTGGACACCAAATTTTAAGGCTGTGATTATAACATAAACCTATTTGATCCCCTCTCACTTTCTTACAGAGATGACCAAATAAATGACATTTATGAGTCATATTGATTCTCATATAATCTCTTTGTCTTTTGATAATTTATTGAAGTAATAATTTCATATCTTATTATTTCAGATTATGCCTTGTGTGTGTGTGTGTGTGTGTGTGTGTGTGTGTGTGAGAGAGAGAGAGAGAGATGTTTTTTAAATGGCTTGATATTTTATTTTTATATTTCATTTTTAAAGCCAAAATAATAAGAAATGAGATTACTATAAGAAATGTTATATGTATGCGCATATATATATATATATATATGTATAATCAATATTTTTTATTTAATAGTCCATAAGAGCTACTTCATGTCTCACGTAGTTATCAAAATTTCAAATAATGTTAACCATGAAACAGCTGTTATAGACTATTAAATTAAAAAAAAAAAATTATTATTATTTTTTTTTTTTTTTTATTTTTTTTTTTTTTTATAATCTAGCTCTCTTTTTAAGAATATTAAGTACTGCATTATAAAAAGAAAAGAACAGTAAAAAAAAGTCTGTGTGTGTGTGAGTATATATATATATATATATATATATATATATATATATATAATGGCATGTGTTTTTTTGTGCCTTGAGATTAGGGATTTGATTTCATTGTACATTAATATCTATATTTTTTATCTAGTTATTTCTTAAGCTTTTTTTGCATGCACTTATATGATATCAAGTATTCCTATCCAATACAAATAGGGCTTAAAGCAATAATCGATTAGTTTATTTTGAAGTGAAGGGAAATGAAATTTGGTTACAAGGGGTCCATTAAGTAAAATGTTTGAAAAGCCCAGCAATAAGCCATTAGATAATCAGATGGTAGAATTTTAGAATTTTAAACTTTTTTTTTCTCCCCTTAATCCATCCATACATTGAATAAAGAGTTCAGTTTGAAATTTTCTAAAGTTTACCAATTATACTTGAAGAAAGCTAAAGAGTAAATTGGCTGAACCATGGGACAAAAGTCTGAATAGATCAGATTTTTATAATGATAATTCCTTATCTTCGAAATAGCTAGATATTGTGATTATAACAATTAAGATGAAGAATCTCCTCTGATTTGACTTAATTTTACTTAATTTGTTAATTAGTTAAAATGACAAAAACCCTATCTCCAACATTCATGAATTTTGATTAACTATTTAGTTATAATTTAGAGTTAATAATACTTTACTTCAAACATAACCAATATTTTAAATCCTTTTTATTCCTAACTTAAATATTCGTCTTAATGTTGTACGACCATCTTGTTCTTCTTTGGCCTGGGTCAGATTTCCTCTTTGACTTGCTATCCCATCATTTTTACTGGTTGCTCTGTTTTCTTTACTGGGATGAATAACAAATACAGTCTTCTTTCCTTGTGTTCACACACAACTTTATTCATTTAGATGTCTTCTCCATGACATAACCAACATGCATGAAAAGCTGGGAGTCAGCCATTGGGACATTGATGTAAAATTAGATCTGAAGCTTTTTACGACTTTGGCTAAAACTAATTTAAAGTTGAAATCTATTGTCTAATATCTAGGATTTTAAGTCATCTGACTTTAGAATCCTCCAATGACATCCAAGCTTTCAACTGTCCTTAAAGATCAATTAAACTGAGTTGACTCATTGTATCTTTTTAGTCATTTAATGGTTATTCAAATTCTATACTTCATACCAAATAGAAGATTCAGTCAATCTATTATTTTACAATAAGCACAATTTTGAATTGTTTTTGTTCCAAAATTTTAAAATTTCATATCTGTATGCATTCCTAATTACATTGCCATGACAACTTCATTTATAGTTTTAGTGTTCTCCAGTATTTCTTCCCTAAAACTTAAATTTTTTCAAAATCATTATCTGATTATTATCACCCATAGAGGGTGAAACGTTATGATAAATAGATATATGCTCCACCAAATTAGGTTTTCATATCATCTTTTTCTTTCATACATCAGTGTAAAATAATTCTTTATCTCAGAAATTCAGACATAAAATAAAATTTTTCTGAAAGCAAATTCCGTTCATTGTTTATTTTTATTATTTTTTTCTTTAATCTTTCAAATATCCTTCCAAAATCTTTCCATATGCCCTTCCATATGCATATACTTATTCATGTCTGTGTATAATATATATCTATAGAATGGTCTGTGTGTGTGTGTGTGTGTGTGTGTGTGTGTGTGTGTATATATACATGCACACACACTCACACATACATTCATACATTCTTAATCCTTCTTAAACTCTAATTGCTAATCTTAATAATTTCTATTGAAAAACTGGTTTCATATATTTTATATGATGTATATAGTTGTGTATGGTTCAAAGTTTGAAGATCTAATTTCTAGGTAAAATATTAGTGCCAGCCTATACATGAGTAACAACTGTGTAAGTTTGAAATTCCAACATAATGATATAGAATAGGAGCAATTTTTGGCATAAGAAAATTAATTCTTAATTAATTAATGAATTTACAAGCAATTTTTGAATTAATCAATTTGTTGAAAATAAATTAAGGGTTGACATATACACAAATATATATGGTAATTTAATTTTTTTCCTTCTTTTTTGAAATAATCTGTTTTTATTTAAGTTAACAGTATAGTCTAATAATAAAAACTTGATTGCTTAATTGTTTTCCAGACCCTTCATCCAATCACCATGAAACTCGAACCCAATGTCTTTGTGTCAGTATTTCCTTGCAAATAGAAAGGTTTTTTCTGTTTATGATTTCCTTTCCTCCTTACTTATATAAATCCAATTTACCAAGCTTAGCTTAGTTATATGATTTTAATATTTGCTTTTAGGAAAATATATCTGAATGGGTATTTTTTTAATGAAAGTAAGAAAAAAAAAATTAATGTAAAATGAAAATTTTAATAGAATTGATAATCCAAAAATGAGATCAAGGGAAAATACTATCATTTCTATTTTAAAAATAGGGATTGGGTTATTAGTTCAGTCTCTTATCAGCATGTCTTGGATATGGCGCTAAACTGCATCCAATGGTGAGGTTTCAATTCTTTAGCTTTGGTGAATATCGAGTCACCTGTTTATTGCTACTGTTTCCAGATTCACTCTGACCTGGAGTGGTAGTGCCAGTTACCGTGATATCTATAGGTCTAATAGATTTATTTGTAATCATTACATTTGATTTGGGTTTGGTTATTTATTTGTTTGACATACCAATTTCTTATGGCTTATTCATATTTACCCAACCCCTCCGCTCAGGCAGGATATGACACAAAGTCAATTTTTAAGTGGAGTTTAGCAGGTTTTAATTCAGAGTTTTCCTTCTCCTAGACTAGTTGCCTCACCAAGGCTGAAGAACCCAGCCTGCCTTACTATTTACCCATAGCTGGAGGGAGAATAATTGGATTCATACTTTTCCCGAGGGTATTAGTGCTATAATTCCTTATGGGTTATTTAATGCTGAAATTTGATTCATTTGTAAATATTTGAACCATAATCATAATTATATTTTTAATGTTCCATTACATTTTTTAAAACTGCACATTATTTATCTATTGTAATTTTTTTACACATATATATCAAGTATTCTTATCTGATACAAATAATTTGCTCACAGTTGTATGGTTTCAAGTATTCCTATCTAATACAAATAATTTATACACAAAAACATGGTTTCAAGTAAAAAAGTAATTATTTTTTCAGTTACTCCAATCTTATGTGTGTATATATATATATATATAGTTCCCTTAATTTTTCTTCTTTATCCCATGTTACAATTTTGGTTAATTTTGTCTTTTATTATATACAGTACTTGTAATCAATTAAATTCATATTATTGATAATACCTTTTGTAATTTTGAGATATGTCATCATTCTAGGAGTTTTTTTTAGATTTGTTGATCTCATTCTTTTTTGATACTTTTGTTACAATCATATTCCAGCTAATCCATTCTATGGCCTTTCTACAATCTGTATGGAAAGAGTTCTATTTAAAAACATTTTTTTCTTGGGTAGAGCAATTCAGAAAATGGTAGCAAAACAGAAAAGAAATAATGGTAAATGATAATGATAGCATCAAAGACTGACAGTTGCCCATGCAGCATGTCCTATCTTCTCCATGTTACTTAGGTTGCCAAAAGTGATGTACAAGTGCCGATATAACTTGGCATTAATGTTGTTACAAGGGTTGCCAAAATAAGGTTGTCGTTTATTAAGCTTTGCTAAGTATTAACAAAGTTAGAGTATAAGGGCACTCGGCGAGAATAAAACCTACTAATAATGCTTGTTAACCATTACACCATGTAAGGTGCCCTGTTACTAGAAGTAGAGACTATGTCAGATTGCTTAAGAGACTCCAGTTCTTGGTTTTAAATAAATAGCTATTTCATTTCCTAGACTGGTGGCCCACAAAGGCTGGGGAGAGCCCAGTCTACTTTACTATTTTAACTATAGGTGGAAGAAGAGATGGATTCATTGTCTTTCTCAAGGGGATAAGTGTGAACAAGGTCAGAGTATAAGGGTATTCAATGAAAATGAAAACCAGTAGTTATGCTTGTTAACTGTTACACCATGTGAGGTGCCCAATTGTTAAAATGAGGTTGAAGACAATGTTAGATTGCTTTAGGGACTCCAGCTCTTTGTTTTGAACAAAGAGTTATCCTATGTTGTAGACTGGTTGCCCACCAAGGCAGGAGATATCCCAGTCTACTTTATTATTTTGCCTATAGTTGAGAGAAGAAGAGATTGATTCATTAAGTGTGAAAGACAACAACCTCAAATGACTAATTCCTGTTTCTGTATTGCTAACCCCCTACTCACAGCTAGTTAAAGTGCTGGAATAATAACAAAAGGAACTAAAAGATTATTTAGTCTGAACAACTTTGGAATATCACTTCTGATATTTATTCCCAACTCAATTCACTTTGGTTATTTTTTGAACCACAAGGAAGCTTTTGGACATTTTTTAATCAAGTTTATCAAAGAACTCAGAGGATAATTGCAGAAGTTACAAGAACCCAAAGCTTTAAGTTTATTAATAGTTTTGGATGTATTTTTTTAGTAGAAGATAGTGGATGGTAGTATTGTAAAGTTCTTTTTTAAATCTATCTAACACTCCAGAAGATACACCAATAGAAGTTTCTATAAAAATGGCTTCTTATTCTTAATATCCTATTCTTAATACCTTTAAACTGATACCTTTTTTAACATGTTCAATATGATATGACCCACTGGTTGACTGTGCTATATTTTTTGGTATACAACCCACTAGTGTTGTTGGTTCATACTAACAAAAAATATAGCACTATTCACTGGTGAGTCATATTGCATTCGGCATATTAAATTCTGGGAGATAAAAGGCTGAAATATACACAAGCAATGCTCTTGTTCCCTTTTCTTTCTTCCTTGTGATTCTTGGAATATTTCTTAAAATTGTAGCAGCTTAGAAGACAGTAAAAGATACAAGAATGCTGTTGCATTCAAGTAGTGGACACATGTGCAACCTTTTAAAATATGATCTCAGTTCAGCCATAATGTACAAAAAGAGATTTTGCATTGAATCTGAGATTGATTGGGAGGAGAGTTTCAGGAGGAAGAGAAGGAGGAGATGGAGGAAAGAGGAAGACTTGAATTTCCTTTTTTTTGAGGAGTCTATATTGTCATGCATCACTTGTTGTGCAGTACTGTGTGACCTGCCGGCTTGTAGAATTTCTGAAGAAAGTGTTTTTGATTGGTATCTTGCTATTTTTTTCTTTTTTTTTTTCTTTTTCTTTTTTTTTTCTGTTTTAACTTTTTTTTAATGTATTATCTATATTGATTTCTTTAAATCTTTTCATTTCAAGAAAGGGAAGAGTAGTGGACAGGAACATTGATATAGGCAGAAAGTTATTACAGAAAAATTTGAAATCTATTCAGATTTTATTCAAAATCACTAGCCTTTATATGTCAAGGCTAGCAATGGATATAGCAGCTGTGACTGCCTGGTCAAGTAAGGTAATTATGGGAGAGTGCTCATTCACCCACTTTTTTTTTCTTTGTTTACTATTATGACATACCAGTGACAAAATCAGTCAAGATAATTGGCAATAGGACAGAACACAGGGAGAGTTGGGTTCTCTAAGACGGGAGTTGTTTATAAGGGTTATAAGCAGTCTCAGTTCAGATTTAACAGTTGATTTGCTAATTGCATTATCTAAACTAATTACCATTATGCTATCTTAGACTTTTTATCACTATAATTATAACTATGAATATGTGTAATGAATGACTTTTTAAGACCAATTTTTCACTTCAAAAACAAGGGGTCATTTATTACACAAGATATGGTTTTGAAACATCAAAGTTTACCTTGTTTCTAGGCCTAAACTTGCAGTAACTTAGATCTTAAGTGTCCCTACATAGCCTATACCTAAACAAAGGCTATTAGTTAAGAAAGTTTTTTTAATATTGTTTATTATTTATACCACCTGTGCATCTGTATTATGTATAATTATTATGAATAGTAAACAAAGTTACATAAAGTTTTCATTATCTTAACTGTTTGGAATATCCTAGTAAACACAGTAAGCTACATCAAAATCTAGACTACATTGTTTATTGATGGTATTGATTTTGATTGTATTACAATAGCTTTGAAAGTATAAATAACTTTTTGAATGTTTTCTCTTTCTGTTGAAAGATGTTGAAATATTTTTGTAGGCTAGCATAGCCAAATGTTAGGGGTCATTCATTACATGCAATATATGATAAAAACACCTTTTTGGAGCTAAAAATTAGAAATTGTTTATTATTTGAGTATGGTAAACAATTCAGTCAAGCCAAATTTACCCTAGGACGGAGTATTGATCCTCATGTCCAAGCAAGTTCCTCTCAATTTATTTTCTCAGTTTATAATGTGTAGAATCAGTTGTGCAGCTCTGTAGGTTAGAATCACTTCTCAATTCTTCAGCCACTCACCCATTACCAGAATATAGCCAATTTATCCATCTTCTATTGATATTTTTGTTAAAGATGTTCGGATGAGCTGCATTCATTAGGTTCCACCAATTCCAGAGTTTCAGTAAGAACCAGTTTTACTATCTCTAGCAAGCAGCATCTTTTCATTCTAAATTTTTCCCTCACCAGACACATGTTCTATTCCAACAGTTTTCTTTTCTCAGACATCTGTACTGTGAATCAAACTTCATTATGAATGCTTCTTCTTTCATCTATAGTCTTGGATTTTTTAAATCCAGGGTTAGTTAGTGTTTTACTCTGTCTTGGTTTGGATTTTTGCCTTGTTCCTTTGTAATATACTTTTGTTACACCCTTATCTTTCATTTGTCATTTTGTAACACAGTCTATAGTGCCCAACTGTCCTTGCTTAGGTTGACTTTCAGTATTTAAAAAAAAAACACTAAAACTAAATATCATTTTATATAACCAGTAAGTAAGCCTTAGTAAATATGAGATAAATATTCATTACCAGATTCATTATCTTTTTTCCAAAATGCCATGGACTGGACGCTTTTCATGATTGATTGTTTGATTGATTTTAATGGCAGGTCAGTATATCTAGGGTTAACTGGAGGTTAGGTAATCATGTTCATTGCATATTTATATTTTTTGGTGTAGCTATTTCTTTAGGTTTTTTTTGTTGTTTTTTTTGCACACAGTCCTATCAAACATGAATAATTTTTAAACAAATCTATTTGATTGATAAATGGGGCCCTAATAGGTACAACCACTCTGGACCTGGAAGTACTGGCAATGAAAGAGTGACTTTACACTCCTCAGATCTCCAGAAATGGAGTCTCACCATAAAATGCAGTTTAGTGTCACATTCACGACCCCCCCCCCTTTTTTTTTTTGGAGTGGATACAGTCAGCATATTCTAAGCCCTGTCAACAGGGGGTGGACTTTTCATTATTCATAATTTTATAGAATTTGGAATGGTGGTACATTTAGCATTTATAGAATTTATAGCATTTCAGAAATGACAATGTTCCTGCAGGGAATCTTGTAAATATGTTTTGTGTTTTTTCCCACTGTTTCTTCTGAGAAGGTGTCATGAAGAAATGATGTTGGTGATCTGCCGTTCTTCTATCATTCTCTTTTCTTGAATTATTGCTACTCCTCACCAGCTTGACAGACCTGGAGCTGGTTTTGAATTCAGAGTTGACATTTTAGACTAGTTACCATCTAAAATCCCATCCTACCCTGCCAACTTTACCATATCAAGTTACCCTATCATGCTAACATATTAGTTGGAGGGTGGGGTTGAATTAATTTTTTTTCTACAAGGCTGGAGGTCCTCATCTGCCTTACTATTTATGCATTGGTGAGATAAGAAAAGATAGATTCATGCCTTTCACTTGGGCATTAGTGAGAAGTGGAACACAAAACAGCCTCATCCAGGGTTTTGAATTTGGATCGTTGGGTCTATTTTCTATGACAATGACCATTATGCCATTCTAATATTTGCATTTTGTGAGGTGAATTAAGACTATAAATATTATGCTTTATTTGTACAATGTAAATAAAACAAGATGAAATTACTCAGATACAATATCACCTCTGAATAAGTGACCACATGACAACTCTGTAGATACAGTATTTCCCATAGGTAAATGCACTCCTAACAATATTTTATAAAACATTGATTTTCTTCTTAACTAAAGATACTTGGATTTTATCATTTTAGTGGAACATGAAAAAATCAAAACAGATATTATTAAGTATTATTTATTACCAAACTCTACAGCATCAAAATTATGTCCAAAAATAAAATTATAATACCCCTGTGACCAAAAAGGAAATTGTGCACACACACACACAAATACTATATATATATATATATATATATATATATATATATATATATATATATATATATATATATATTTATATATAGACACACACACACACACTCACACACTTATTTTTAACTGCTATGTATTCATATTTTTAGTTACAGCTTCAGTGTTGTAGAGTTTGTTAATAAATAATATGTAATAATACCCATTTTGATTGTATAATGCCCCTCTAGAAGTGATAAAATTTTGATATTGTTGATTTAGAAGAAAATTAACTTTTTATTAAAAATTAGTCAGGGTGTACTTATTTACGGGTGATACTGTACTTTAGAAAAAAAATGTCTAAAAAACTTTTTTTTTTCTTCATGAAAAAATGTTTGATTTTTTTAATTGTGTATCTGTTTTAATCAACAGCTCATTCAGTATTGAAGTTTTTTTCAATGAGTTGTATCTGGTTGGCTTTTGAGTTTGAACCAAAGAAGATGTGATATTATCCACTTTACTTAACGGATTCCTTGGACTTTTTCTTGCTTATCAGTCGTTGCTCTTGGTAGGTCCTCTAGACAGCACCCTGTGTCCACACAGCTTGTGAATGTAAGTTTTTGCTGGTTGGCCTGCACAGGTGTGTATATGTGTAGGAGTCTATAGGAGGATGTTGCTTATGAGTTTGTTCTTGTCTTACTTGGATGATTTGTAGGATGGGAAGTAAGTGGCCATTCAACTGCTGTTTTGTTGAGTGTTACTCCCAGGAGTTGTTCAAAATAGCACACAGCATTCTTTTATAGTTCCTATTTAGCTTTTTCTTCAATGCTTTATTATGCCCATTAAACAGAATAATCTGTTATCTCTCTTTCTATAATTAACTGTGTGACTTTATTATTTGTTTGTTTGTTTGTAACTTCAGCTATGGAGAGAGTATCATGTCTGTGTGTCCTGCCTATGATCAAAGACTTGCTCTCTGGCATTTTCTGTGTAGTATTTGTACTTGTAGAAATCAAATTAAATATACTAATTGAAAATCAGCTTGTGATGTAAGACAGGATTTTTAGTTATGTAAACTTCCAACTCGCTAATCCTGGAAGCAGACTCTACTAAACGGCAGCTCCCTGACCACATACCTCTCATCTCACAAACCATCTGAGTAAGATGAGCAAGATATGCTGGACACTGCTGGAGAAATAAGAACAAAACATATTAGTCATATTATCCTATGTCCACGTCAGTGTTGGCCAACTTACATTCATTAGCTTTGTGCTGAGACTAGTTGCCATCTAAAGGACTTATCAAGAGCAATAAGGATGTTTGATGAGAGAGTCAAAAGAATCCATGATGTCAGTACACCTTTTCGATGATGATGATAATGATGATGATGATGAAACTGAGCATGAATTTATCTGTCATAATCTTTATTGTCATGATTTTCTGGTGATTTGGAAAAATTATCACTTTGGTTTCTTGTACAAACTTTAAAAAATGACTTTCAACTAATCTGACAATATTCAAAGTAAGAGTCCAGTTTAGCAATATACTTACATTATTAGTCAAACCCTTTGCTATCAACTAAAATATTGCTAGAATGTCAAAAACTTATTCCAGGGACCCATTAACAACCATTAAAAATTTGGTTGCCATAGCACTTGGTATCATTTGAATTAAGCTATGATAGACAAAAAGGAATTTGGTGCATGGTAGTAAGATTACAATATATATATATATATATATATATATATATATATATATATATATATATATATATATATATGTCTGATTTTAAGTAAGTATTAAATTTTATACATCTAAAATAGCTGTTCTCATTTATATATTTGATATACTAAAGTTTTTAGAAAATACTTGAATATCCATAGGTATAGATACTACATTTTAAGCTTAGGTAGAGTGCACAGATATTTCACTCTGATCCTAAGCAGAAGTTTTAATCTATATATAAATAGTCCTGTTATTTTTTACATGGCCCATGCTGGTTCAAATATTTATTTAAAAAAAAAACGTAAAATTTTAGTTGAAAATTTCTTTGTATTTTTCTTGTTTAAAAAGAGAAAAAAATTATGCTTATTTTTTGTCCAAGTGAGGTGCAAATTTAGTTTTTATTCAGAGATGAGGTTTTTTTATGGAACAGATAACGATTGCTCTTTAGATGGTTTTTGTTCTATTGCAATCCATAAGCCTGTTTCAGTTTGTGAAAAATAAAATAAATGACATTGACACTCATTAATCTTTTTGATTTGGTCTCTTCAAGCCTAAAATTTAATTTTTTTCTTGATTTCTGAAATGAGAGATTATCATGATTATACACTGATTTACTCATACTAGTGTCTTCATCTTAACTGTCAACGTTTCGGCTGCTGTACTTTCTGTCTTTCTCCAGATGTAACTTTTTGGAATTTTTAACTGAATCTTTTATTCAATCCACTAATTGTTGTTATTCCACTGGCTTTATTTAGAGAATATCTTATATCTGTTAATTCTTTCTAGGTTTCTTTCCTGGACAACCTGTTTATGAGGTGAGTCCCTGACTGGGACATTGTAGTTAACTAGTTCAAACTCCAATTATGCTATTACATTCACTTTCAAATTAATACCCTTGGGAAAAGTATAAATCATTTTATCTGCCCCCTCCCCCAGCTATGGGTTAAATAGTATTACTACTGTCCTTCTACAAGGATGGTTTTAGCATTAAATAACCCCCAAAAGTTGATATGGCATTAAACAAAGGAACCAAAACAAAACAAACAAGCCCCTTTGCATTGGTGACCCTTTTAAAAAATGAAATTGAGGAGTTGCTCAGAAGGGTACTTTTTAAGGTACTCTCTTCAATGTACTTAAATTTTGTATATCATTTATTATAAATAAAGACATTTGTCTTCTTTTTCTTACAACACATTATTTGAATTTTTCTAGTCAAACCAATTAAATAATTCAAGTTGTATATTAAATCGTTCAATGAAAAATTAAAGAAAGAAGGAGTACATAGATTTACTCAGATTATTGTCCTCATCTTGAGTGTTATAGTCAATGTTTTGGCTGTTATATTCTCTGGCTTTCTCTAGATATAAACTTTGGGACTAATGTGAATTACATTTGAAGCTCTAATGTAAATCACTTTCATGTGTCAGACCCTAAAGATAGTCTCACATCATGTTTTGAAAATGTCATTAACCAATTCTCAAAAAGCAAAATTTGAAAAGAAAAATAGGTCTTTCCCATTTACTTGGGAAAAGTATAAATCTTCTTATCTGCCCCCTCCCCCAGCTATGGGTTAAATAGTATTACTACTGTCCTTCTACAAGAAGAAATCACACTTTCTGCCCAGGAACAAGAAAAAGTAAAATTGATGATACACTGATATTTTATGGAGGTGCTAATGGTGTAGCAGTTATCATTCTAAGAAATGGACAAGGTGACATGAATTCAAATCCTGGACAAGACTGTTTGCATTTCACATAGTACTAATATTCTTGGGAAAGGTATGAATTCAAGTATTCTTCCTCCAACTATGGGTAAAATAGTAGGGCAAACTGGGCTCTTTATCCTTGATATGGCAACTGGTCTTGTAAAAGGATAACTCTAAATTTAAACTTATTAACTTCCACTTAAAAAATTGACATTGTATTACATTCTGCTCATGCATAAATCTTGTGTTACATGCTGCTTGTGCGTAAATTACATATATCAGTAATATAGTAAAATGTCTCAACACACAATTCAGAAAGCTCTGGCCCAGAGAAAAAAAACAAAAACAAAAAAAAACACTGGTGAAAGTGTATCTTGTTAACTGGTGTCTCAGAATTTAAATTCTGTTATAAGTAGTTTAAAAAGTTATACACCAAACAAGCAATATCACAAGGAAGATTTAAATAATATGATTTAGTTTGGTTTAGCTTCTTTGTTTAATCGTGGAGCTCATACATCTCCAAGTCTGGTTTGAATTCAGAGTTTTCCTTCTCCAAGATTGGTTGCCTTAACAAAGTTAAAGAACCAAACTCTGCCCTATTATTTTCCAAGAGCTATTAGCACTTTGTTAAATGCAAACTGCCTTATTTAGGATTTCAAGTTAGGTAGCTGAGTCCACTTTCTATGATGATAACTGCTATGCCACAAACCCCAACTTTGACAGCCATCTAACAAAGATGTTTGCACATCTTCTAAACTAACTAGTAGTTTGATCACCATTTATTGTTCAATTCAAATTTATATTTGGTCTTGATAAGAAAAATCAGGATTGAACTTATTATTCAGTAGCAATACTAACTTGCTAACCATTGAATATATAATTATTAAATCCTTTTACAAGTGAATCCAATTTTGGCACTAACTCATGGGTTATTGATATTCCATTGAATAAACCAAACCAAATCAACCAGCTTGGTTTACTATTCTATTCCATACAATAACTGAAATATCGACTCTAACAACTAAGATAAGGATACTAGTCTAAGTGCATCAGTGTATGATATTAAAATTTAATATGCAGCAATTTAAAAAAATTTTTGTTTTCTTATTTTTTTCTGTTCATTAAACTCAGCCTAATTTTAGCACAAGGCTACAAGTTATGGTGCTTTCAATGAAGATTGAATTTACTGCTCAGTAGCAATTATCTTCAACACCAGCTTGTGATGTAATGGTTAGTGAATTAGGTTAGAAGATCATTGTTATTGAGATTGAGAGCTCCATACTTCTGGCCTTGAATCAAACTAGGCTCAGTTTTGTAAATGACTACTGTTTGTGAATTGTGCAGTAACTTTTTTAAAAAAAATTTTATTTTTTAAAATTTTTTATGGGGTACAAGGGAAACTGGGTGTGATAAGAGATAAAGTATGTCATCACAAAATTAAAAATGTTTAGAATATTATGGTAGGGTTAAGAAATTCAATAAAAGCAATAATGATAGCTACTCAGTAATAAAAAAGGTCTACAAGTGCTATGGTGCCTGCTGATACAGGATGTGTCTTCATAGTGTAATGGTTAAAGCACTGGACTGCAGAATTGTAGTAAGCGACTTCAGTCATACTGTTACGTTCACTTTCGGACAAATACCTTTGGGAAAGGTATGAACCCCCTTATCCTCCCAGCTATGGGTTAAATAGTACCACTACTGTTCTTTTAGAAGGATGGCTTTGGCATTAAATAACCCACAAAGGTTGATATGCCATTAAAAAAAGAAACCAAACCAAACCTGCAGATACAAAGTTAAAGAGTTCTCTCAAGTCTTAATCAGGAAAATAACTTGCGGTTATGAAAATTGGCAGGGTTCATCTGATGAGGATTATGGTTCTCTCTTTATTCTTTTTTGTTGGCTTTGGTTCAATCCTTACTGGCAACTATGCAAAGATTTTTATATCCTGTAATGGTAGCTATGACTGGTCACATTTCAATGCTAGTAATTACATTATATAACACAAATTTTGTCTCTGGATAGTATGTGCTAGTTCTTAATTTTTTATGTTGTAAAAGTATGTTGTAGATTTTTTTGATTTGTGGCTGTAAATCCCAAAATACAATTTCCTTATCATGTTTTAAAAATTTCATTACCTTGGTCACAAAAGTAGTTTGAAGTGAAAAATAGATTTTTTTCCCATTTACGTTAGGTAGAAGCAATTAGGAAATAACACTTTGGGTAGAAGCAATTAGGAAATAACCCAGGAACAAGAAAAAGTAAAAATTCTATTACATGGTATCATTCTCAAGGAGTGTGTAATAAAAAAAATTGTGATAAAACCTTTGGTTTGGTTTGGTTGTTTTTAATGGTGTGTCAACCTTTGTAGTGAAACCTTTACTATGTATTTTTCTTTATTAAAATACAAAGGGCTATTCTTTAGTT